>NJDD01000359.1:50320-72563 GCA_002245505.1 Calephelis nemesis
CTGCTCAGCGCTGACGGTGATCAGCGCTGAGCCGTCGGTGTTATTCTAAAACGCTTCATAAGCAATCATACATAATGGCCTGTCAGCGCCGACGGTCAGCGCGACTCTTAAACCAGCCTAAAGATATATATATATATATATATATATATACTAGAGTTTAGGCTTTTTTATTACTGAGTTTCGCGGTATTGTTAAACGTAAGTACCTAACACGTTAGATTTTTTTTTTTTTGAAGAGCAGCATTAACCTAGCATAAGTTTTACTAACTTAATTGGATAATGCCTATTTTTAACTGAAAATGTAACGTGTTATAAATAAAAATATTTCTATTTCTAATATTTCTATAACTAATGTTTGTTATCTCAGCTATCTTACCAATGGTCAAACGTCGGTCACCCAGTACGAGATCACAAATTTTATCGATGTTTTCTTTCGTGGTAGAGTTGTAGGCCTTCCACTCCTAGGATCATCTTTAATGCTCTCACGACCGCGCTTAAACTCAACTACCCATTTCTTGACACTGGAATACGATGGAGCAGACTCCCCCAAAGTGCTCACTATATCTTGATGGATGTCTTTTGGTGATAGGCCTTTTTTATTGATGTACTTAATGTGATAGGATTATCATTTATTTCCAAATTAAAAAAAAAACACTTGGGTGGCTCGAAATTTTTGACCAAAGATGAGGTGATAGTCGCAGTAAACGACTGTTTCGCCGACCTTCCGGAATCTTTTTTTTTCCGAGGGGATAAAAAAGTTGCAGGTCAGGTGGAAGAAGTGTGATGAGCTAGGTGGAGACTATGTTTAAATAGAAAGACTATGTATAATAAAAATAAATTTAGACCCACTTTTCTTTCATTTTCTTGGTCGGGCTTAGAACCTTTGGATCCACCCTCGTATTTACCTATTTTATTTATATTAACGGGGACAACGGGAAGTAATTTTAAATATTTTATTCTAATACCGTTGTCCCTATTGGACGGGGACTTGTCTACGGGGACAGCAATAAGTAATTTAAAATATTTTGTTAATTACCGTTATCCCCCTTGAACGGGGAAACGACCAACGGGGACAACGGGAGTAGACCTTTTGCGGAACCCCTTGCGCTTTTAAAAGTTCATATTGTTACTTAAATAATTTATTACATTTATCACTAAAAATAGAACTTACATGTGTAGCTATAAAGTCTCATGGTGACTTTTTCCAATTTACTATTTCCTTAAATAAAAAAAGAACCTTTTTTCTTTCGTAGGTAGTGTAGGAAACTTAATTCTGCTACGAAAATCTTATAACCCAGTTTATGATTGGTAGCACATATTACAGATCTGTAAGCAGCGTGCCACCGACAAGTCCTTCTTTCTTATGACCGTAAGAAAAAACAAATAATGTACATTAATAATCTTACTTTACCTGCAGAACATTTCAAAGTGACAAAACTCTTGCGAACAAAAATAAATTCAAAATACTTTAATTTGCATTGTGTTGAAAGTGGCACTTTGTGTATTTTCTTAATTCCAATTCTACAGAAATGTGATTATTCTAAACTTTATTGACAATTCGTACGCAATCACATGTGGGACATTGCGCTTCATTTGTTGTTGTACTAGTACTTATTTGCTGGACAGGGATTAATTTACTTTATCCTTTGTTAGGTAAAGTATCATGATCTTATATCAATATTGTGCTTATATTTAATGTTTTTATCCCACATGTATTGCAGTAAAAATCTCCAAATGCGCTTGGTTCTCCTCGGAAGCATCTTCACCAATCATAAGCAACAGAGGAAAAAAAAGTCGTGACGAAGGTAGTAATCGCCGCGCCGGTAAGGTAACTAACTGAAAATATTAAAGTCAAAACTTTAACCCTCTCTTTTTACTTGCAATTGCTACTTTTCGAAGAGTTTTTTGACAAAACTAAAAATTTCATTGTTTTGCAATTAGAATTCTGAATGTCATAATGATATGAAATACCCTCAATTGCGCTTGACATTAAAATTTGAACTATTCAATCAAATGGGCATGTATTTTTGGTGTAGTAACCTGTTTTATTTATAAAAACTGGTGTGCGTAAATTTCCATTTATAAGATGGACGATATTTTTGTAGTGATTTTTTTTAGTGCCTACCGTAGACAAATTCTTTGAAGAATCCCTTTGTGCCTTTTTGTTAGTAAAAGAAATATCAGGTTGTTTGTTGTCTCTTTCTATTACATAAACCTAGCATATCCTGATCTTTGTTGTATGACATTTTGCTGGAGATTGTGCTGAGAACAGGAGATTTCGATACACCGATCTCATTATTTCGTTCAACATCATGTTTCTTATTCACCACCATTTTGATTTAACTGTATATTTACATTATCGACATCAACTTGAAATAAATAACCACTTACATTTATAATTACTTTATGTTCCTAGTTATCATAGAAAGAATTATCTATTTTAATTAAAGGTTGTAAATGTAAGTTATCTTATTTTAATAAATTACTGTTATTAACTGAATTTTTTCAGTTGTTGAATGATCACCAGCATAATGTTCTTTTATGAATTTATTTAAACTTGTTTCTATGTAGGATTAAAATTTGCTGCCCCACCGCGATCATATTTAATTTTTAAAAACTTAAATGATGAAATGAGGTTTTACTAATTTGATGAAACTCTGTGTATTTTATTATTAAAGACATGCTGTGGACCATAATGGAAACTTGTAAACCACTGATTTTGTTAATTCATTTAAAAATAGCAATTTATAAAACGCGTTTGGTGTTTGAGCTTCTAAGTCAATCTAAGTAGCATTATGAGAATATCTTTAAACCTAGGCCCAATTATGGAATCGTTGAAAGTATTTATTGTAATGATATTATTGCAATTGCTCTTTGATTTATTATTTATTAATTTATTCCATTGACAGTAATAATCATCTTGTTATCTTGTTATAATATTTTTATAAAATAAGCGACACCTATCCTTTGATGTGTGTGTATTCTGGTGAAATTTTTAAAGATATTGAAAGCTCGGAGAAAGAGATTTTTTATGTAAACTTGAAGACTTAATTAATTGAAAGCTAACCAATAAGCATTTAACAAAGCTCTAGAACAATCTGTACACACTTAGTCGGACTTCGGTGCATCCATTACTAACTACTTTTTAATCTACCATTCAAATAAATTAGTAGTTTGGTTATCGGTTGCTAATTGATGAACCGATTACATAATTTCCCTATTATTTATTTTTGTTGTGAACAACATAATATGTCCAGATTTTTTACCATCTTTATATAAAGTTATTTTCAATAAACTACCGGTACCGACGGTTGCAATTTTTTAATGGGAATATAAATTTGTATAGGAATGTAACTGGGGCAACAAACTGTATAATATGTTAAATCGTTTGGTTTTTACAACAAAAATATTTTTTTTTTGTATTTTGGATCGCTTCTCATTGCTTTCTTTCCAACGCTTACATGTTATTAACTTTGAACTTTTTTAAAAGATATATGCATATCGGAAACCACTACAACTTTAGTTAATTCATCAACAACAATGTCTGTTTATTCCCACTTTAGTAATCAAACGATTTTAATTATTGATGTACTCGTAGTTATCCTAACGAGCAACTAAATTATGGTATATGTCTTTCGATATTTTTAATTAAAATGAATCCAACTTGGAATATTCAAATTTTTTATTTTCAATTTCCCATGCATTTTCCTCAACACTAGATGAATGTTCTGTAACAAGTTCATTACAGAACATTCATCTAGTCAACCGTATCAACTGTATGTTGTTCATCGTGATGTAATAAGCCCAAATATTTAAACGATTATCTTTGCATTCTCGATTAACATCACGTGCCATCTATTTGCTGCTAAAATGAGAAAGACTGATATCGGACTAAATAGTTTGTGTAGGCCAGGTAAGAAGATGTTCCGCTCAAAACCTTAGACTCGGTATAAATATCACATAAATCAGATAAATTACTTGTCTACTATTTTCTGTAATTCTTCTGTTTCGGAAACATTTATTGTTTTCTTTCTTTAAAATTTAGGTTTTAACGTCATTTTGAAACTGTTACGTTCCTAAAAATAGCAATAATAATTGTAATTCTTTCTTTCTATTTTTATTTAAAAATAAGAAAATCTTTTCAAAAAAAAAATCTCAAAAGAATTTATCTTCTTATTGAGAGAAAATTTTAAACTACGAGTATAAATATATGTCATTTTATTCGATGTAAAAAGAGTTGACAAAGTGCCTGTCGGTATTATATAAACATTATAAGATAGCTGCGCATGTAACGTAAGTACAGTTCTTTTTTTATAGCAATAACGTTATAATTGTTTAATTTCATCTAGCAAATTCTGTTTTAGTTTAAAACTGTTAATTGTTTCACTCCTGTTTTAATGTATTTAGCTGTTATACAAATGCACTCCCTCAAATTGGATTGTTTTCTTTCCACGAAGAGTTCTAGCACAAGGCAATTTTAGCGCTAGTAAATGTTTGATAACAGATAATTTAAATTCGTAAAAACTGAAACTGAAAACAAGTTATATATAGAGTAAATGAATTATATAAAACTTGCTGAAATATATGGACACCGAGCTTTTTATACCATCTTAAACATTTTTCCACATTTGTTCCTGGTGATATATGCACCCATACACCTATTTACTTGTTTCAGTTAGCAATCATTTCTGGTTATTGGATCACTGCACCAAATCTTGGCCTCAGTTCAACCATTTTTGCATCGGCTTCAGTGGAAAGAACGGCCGGTTTATTTTTTTTATATGTATGTACACCGCTTTCTCCGTGGTTTCTGAATTTTTTTTGTTTGATTCGGAATAGTTTTGAATTGGTCCCATACAAATTTAATTCAAGTAGCCCCATAAGTTTTTATTTTATGAGCATTTTTTTTACCTATTTTCAACAATCGCGATGTTTATTTTGATTAAATTTAATCACACAATTTCGGCAATAAACTTAAAAATATTAAATAAAAATAACTACGTCAAATAAAACCGACTTCAAAACCAGAAAGTAAAAATAATAAAAATTTAATATTAATTATTTGAAGTCGGTGCCAATCCAATTTAACACTTACCTGTAATGTAATTATTAGTTTAAGGGGTCTATTCCCAGTTTCCCCCGAACGCTGGGGAATTTTGGGAATTTTTGTCGCATCTTCCCCCGAATTCAAAATCGGGGGAAACTGGGAACAATATCGTCCTATCTTCCCCCGGAATATTATTTAATTTATAAATCCATTTCGCGAATTAGAATCGCGCTATTTGTCTACTGGTATTAATGAAAAAACTTAAGTATTTTGCAGGAATGATTAAAACAAAGTTTGATTAGGTACACATTTTATAATAAAATAAAAACTATTTTTCCATTTAGATAGTGTAGCGATTCTTTCACTCATTAGAAACTAAAATAATGTTAAACAGGTTTCGGAGTTCTATCTAAAATCAAAGTATCTTCACGACCATATCCCCGAAGACCTAGGCAGAGGCATAACCCACGACTAGCCAAAGACACCAAGTCCCACAATGTGATAGGTGACAAGCCTATCGCCAACCGGGCACATATCCATTCCCGAACATTTTTTTTTATTATTTGAAAATTGGAAAAATCAAATTTAATTATTGTTGCCCGACCTGGGAGTGGAACCCTGGAACTCATGCAGTTAAGACCAACACGTGAACTGCTAGACCACAGAGGCGAGACAAAATCGGTCTATGATTTATCAAAAAAAGTTCGAAATCAGCTTTTTATACTTATTAGTTGTATCTTACTTTGAGATTTTTTTAAAAATATTTTTATACTTCCGTACCTATACATATTTTATTTTTGTTGAATAATGGTTTATGATTTTACATTATTTTTTAAGGTTATCTATCATATTAATACGAAATTCGTTCCTATATTTACTTTATTTTTGTTGAATAATTGCTGATGATTTAATGTAGTTATAATTGCTATTTTGAGACTGATCTCAAAGTACGATACTAATAAATAAAAAAAGCGAATTCCTAACTTTTTTTTTAGTAAATCATAGACTAATTTAGGATAGAACGCTGACACTTGTTTAATATTACTTTATTTGTTGCGAGTTACAACTGTTAATATCTAATAAGTGAAAGAATCACTACACTATCAAAATAAAAAATATATTTTTTGTTTTTTTATAAAAATGTACATATACTTAACCAAACTTTGTTTTAATCACTACTGTAAAATACTAAAGTTTATCTCATTAATACCAGTAGACAAATAATACTTACCTTACCGAGAAATACAAACATCTATGATCATCACACACTTGCCTGCCCCTCGAGAATTAAATCCGGGCCCCATTGCACCGTGATACGTTAGGCGTGTACGCTAACATAACTTTACTTTGACTTTTTTAGAGGATTTTTTATAGTTTTGGAATTGGTTGGTTGGATTTTGTTACTTTTATCTTTAAGTTTGAAATAGTTAATGCGATCTGATTCTTACTTTAATATTGTGGACGTTGTTTGAATGGTTTCTGCTGTAATATGTGTTTATTTTTATTAGCATAGGGCTTTAAAAAACAAAATACAGGTCAGTACTTTTGTTATACACTTAAGTTACCCGTACACTTAAGTTTTTTGACGAGCATCTTCATATTTCTGAACCATTTGTGTTGACTTTAGTTTACAATATTGATAGCTCCCAGAGAGGAGCATGGTAATTTCTAGATGTATATGAAATTTCTGATTCTAACTCATCACTCATAGTAAATTAGTTAAGACTAGATTATCAGAAAAACGTAGTTGCTATTTGAAATAGATCACAATCCTTAAAACCCAAAAACTCTTTTATCTTAATAATGTAGGTTTGGTTTTGAAAAACTAGCAACCAAAAATCTATTTTCATGACGTATAACATTACTAACTTATATAAATGCTGCTGTGAAATGAAAAAGTAATATAGGAGCTTGCAAAAAACCGGTCATTCCCGCATGTCACCCCCTAGTTTGTCCCCCACCGGGGGGGACAAACGGGAATTCATAAAACAAAATTCCCGTATGTCACCCCCTTGTCTAACATGAAACTAACTATTAAAAATTAACATGAAAACTAATATCTTTACATGCATGGAAATGAATATTTGTTTTTGAACTATAGATAGCAAAAGAACTATTTGGAGTTACATATTTACGAAAGTTAAATTTTTTTGGCAAAAAATGCATCAACAATCAATTTTAACTTTTTATGTTTTCAAAAGCAACAGATTTTAAACATAAAATTTTCATTCAATTTAATCAAAAGTAACTAAGTTTTTTTTATGACATTGGAAGGCAAACAAGAAGACGGATGTTAAGAAATTCACGCCGTCTAGAGACAGCAAATGTGGTAATGGTGCGTTGCTAACCTGAGGCCGGGATGTTAGGCCTCGAGCAAAAGTAAGTTTACCGACTACCTTACCCTCCGAACCGGAACACGTCATGACGTTATGGCGGCAGAAATAGGTAAGGCGGTGGTACCAATCCGGGCGAGTCGCTGCTAAACTCTACAAGTAAGGCAAATTATTTAAGTTACTTATAAAAAACTTTTTAAAATATCTAATTTCAAACCTTATGTAAATTCAATTTATTGAAAAAGAACCCTTATAGAAAAAAATGTTCATAAATCAATTCCCGATTGTCACCGGTTTGTCGCCCCCGGTGACATGCTGGAATTTTTTTTAAAAGAATTCCCACGTGTCTCCGGCGGGGACAAACTAAGGGGTGACATGCGGGAATGACCCCAAAAAACTACGTTGAATTATACTTTGGTATCTGTCTCTATATTAATATAAAAGTAATTAGTATTTTATCTCGGCAGTTGTTTAATTTAATGGCACGATAGATTACATCCAAACGTGTTTATTAGGGGTCTCCATTTTATGTAATACCTAATCATAGTGACTCTGTCGTATATATTAAAATTGTATAATTTGTGTGCGAAAGAGCATCCAGATCCACAAAGTCGATGGGTTATGGAAAAAATGGACAGTTTGGGAGTGTAAATATAGCGATTTTGTTTTGCCCATAACATCCATCGCAGTATAATGAATACTTTGTAATATTTCTCGCACGTTTAGTTAAAAAACACAATCAAGTACTCCCTATTTCTAACTGCCTCTTTTAGCAATTTGGTAGTGCCACACATAACAGTATCCTATTTTTGCTTGACATCGAAAACGAGAAAATTGTGGCATTTTGAAATGAAATATGGCTATATAAAAATTAAGGCACACTCAACACAATTGCATGTCAATTATTGCTACTGTAACATTAGATTTGTAGGCTGTCTCTATTTCTCCCTTTTATAAAGATCTTTTGCTTTTCTCTGTTAATGACGTCTTTTTTTGTTCCTCAAGGGTGGCTTTTGTAGTTTCATCTGATTGTTCATTTCAAAGCATGAAAGACACTGGTCTTTTTTGGTTTTGAAAATAAATAATTGTATTGTGTGTTAAGGGGCCATATACGCTAAAATACGTCAGCACTTTACTGCTTTTTTCATACAAACAATCATAGATCTTGCTGACAAAAATACACAAGATTAACATGAATATGCTTTACTAGACTAGTGTTTCCTAAGCACGATTCATTTCACTTTACTCGATAGAAAAAAATCAAAAAGTTAACCCTTTTTTGAAAGCTTTTGCTTTCTGTCTACTTCAATTGTGAAAATATCGACACCAGACTTAACATAAACATAGACAAGTATTATACCTAATAGGTGAGTGTTTCAGTTTTTAAATTTTTTTCTAATTACTTTTATAGTGTCAAAAAAAGTGATTTGTCGCTTAAGACATTTACTTTCGAGCGCACTTATTTCATAGTAATCATGGAACGGGGGAGTGCGGCGTGTGGCACTTCAGTCCCCTGCAGATACTCAGACGTGTAGCTTGTGTCGCGCGTTTCAATTTCAATTTACGACTAATTATTAGAACAATATCATGGCTAAGAAAAAAAGCTTAAAATAAAAATCTTTCTACAAGCCGGTAAAGACTTAGAAAAAGCATGATTGAATGTTTGTAACGTAGTGGGGGTGGCTTAGCTACCACCCACAACTATGTTAACAGAAAAATGAACAAACAAACAGTCAAACTTGCTTAAGTTTGACTGTTGGTAGGGAATCCTGTTGGTATGAGTTTAAAATAAAAATCTAAACAAAAGTATACTGTATTTAACGTTCAAATAAAAGTCTTAATAAATGTCTGTGCACTGTACACTATACACAATAAAGTTTCTGCCGGCTAGGGATAAAAAAAGGAATAAATGGGCGTGGGATACGTCGGTGGTTCGAAGTTGGTCGACGGAGCACGGAGCGCAGCACGGAGGACCGCTGCTGCGGGCCTCAGTGGCGTAGATGCAGGAGGACCCTTTGGCGCCTTCCCTCAGCAGCCAGGAGCAGCAGGAGAAGTGGGCCGCTGGGAAGGCGGCCAGAGAAGTACACCGGCGGGGCAACTACCGCCGGTTTAGGGTCCTCGGGTCCACCACCGAGGAGCGGACACCAGGCAGCAGGCACCAGGTAGTTGGCACCAGACAGCAAGCACCAGACAGTAGTTAGCAGGCAGCAGTTCCTCCGTTACTTTTTCTTATTGCTTTCTCCGTCGACTTATGCCACGATCTTCAGAATCCCCGGATGGCTGGATCGTCCCCCTTTTATACCGGCTCGACCTGTTCTGGAATTAACAATTTAAAATAAAAAAATCTGATTGGTCGATTAGAATTTTGACGTCAATTAAACCTCCTCGTTTCCATAGAAAAGAAATAATATTTGACATCTTCAAACTTTCATTAGTGTCATTGAAGATGTCAAATATTGTAAATTTTAGTGTTTTTTAGTAAATTATAAGAATAATAAAAACAAAAATATCTGAAAAAGAAAGGAAAAAGAGGAGCAACATCAATCGTAAGGGACCCATCCTCAAAAACAGTCAATAAACAAAGGTATTTACAAGGCCAAAAGATGTACATATTACGAGTAAATATAAGGAGTCAAAACTGAGATGTTTACAAGGTTAGTAAGAAGTAAATATGTTACATTATCCCCCCAAGTCAGTAAAAATTTTTACTAGTTAAAAATTTTGAGGTTGAAATATTCGCCTCCACCTTTCAAAACATAACTCAATCAAAGCTAACTTTCATTCATCCCCACTCAAAGTTAGGGGATATAGTTTATATTTACCAACTATACTCCAAGAGGCAATATAAATAATATGTTATGTAGGCTTATTTAGTTACATTAGGTGTCATAACCCGCACCATTGTTAAAACCCGAAGTTAATATAATAATGAAGGCTTATTTTTTTTACATTTGGTGTCATAACCTGCACCATTGTTTAAAAGAAGAAGATAAATAGTAGAAGAAATAGTGACTTCCTCTACCACAAGAAGTAGTCATTATACAGTAGAGTTAGTCAGTCCTCCTTAAAGAGTACCCCGTAGGATGGGATGATTAGAATATATTTTTTTATATTTCTAGGGGGAGATAGAATATTAATTAAAGAAGAAACATTACAGTATAAGATTAAAAAGAAAGAATGAACAGAAAAATAAGAAAATGGAAAAAGATAATAACCTAAATGAGCAAAGATCTTGAGTGTAATTGGTAAATTAAGAAAAATACAAGAAATAAAATTATAACTAACTATACATATTTACTATTTTAAATCCTTAACATGCCACTTCCCTCTCGTACCATCAGGATTCTCTAAAACCAAGACCAATAGTGACAGCTTTTCCACCACCTTACTTTTTATGAATTTAGGCGCCAGTTTGGAGCTGAAATAGTTGCCGGCATGGCTCTGAACGTAATTTTTACACCAGACAATGTCTCCGATTTTAAATTCTCTAAAGCTGTGGCGGGTATTGTAGTGATTGGTGTTTTTGAGGTGTGCTTTGTACAGTGTTGTCTGAACTTTGTCGAAGAGAGCGGACAATAACCCCAAATTAGAAGCATAAATGTCACGAGGTAAGAAGGTAACCTCGTCAAGGTTGGGGCAGTCCGTATAAACAGAACCACAAGGTATAGTTTCACGACCAAAAACTAAAAAGTTGGGTGAGAATCCTGTAGCAATATTAACCGAGCTATTCAGGGCCAATTGAATTTTAGGAAGATGCTTATCCTAAGAACGATGATCATTCCCTACCAACTGTGCTAAAGCTGTTACTATAGTACTGTTGTAACGTTCTGTAGGATTCACTTGTGGGCAATATACAGGAGAAAAGAAAATAAACGGTATCTTATACTTTTCCAAAAAATCATGGTATTCCTTTGACTGGAATTGAGAGCCATTGTTCATGATAATATTTTGAGGTATACCATGGACTAAAAATACATATTTTTCTAAGCAAGAAATTATAGTAGTAGTAGCTCTCTTAATAGGAAATATTAAGCAATATTTTGAGAAAGAGCACGTCACAACCGAAATATGTTGGTTTTGTTGACGTGATAAGGGAAAAGGACCCATTAAATCTAATGAAATATTTTGAAATGGTCTAGAGCATATTTTAGCCCATAGGGAGCATGGTTTGTATGTTTATATGATAAGCACATCTCACATTTGGAACAAAATTTAGCGACGTCTTTAAACATACCGGGCCAGTAATATCAGCTTCTTGAAAGTTTTAAAAATACCAATATGAGGATTATTGTCCACTTCCACGTGGTAATACTTAACAAGATTTAATCTGTCTGTAGGTATCGGTATTTCTTTCCAAGAGAAATCCTCGCCAAGGTTGTCTGTCTGTTTACAGTAGCTGTACAGTTTGTTGTCGACTATTTTGAAATTTGGATAAGAGTCAGGGTTATTTTGACAATTGGTAAAAGTTTTATTATAGACTACCCATTGTGAATCATCAATGGATATTGGATAAACCATATTAATAGAAGAATTTTCCAAAGATTTAATGCGAGACAAAAGGTCCGGCACTAAATTTTCTTTGCCTTTTTTATGTTTAATTGTAAAGTTAAAGCTAGATAGGCGGATGGTCCATCTAGCCAACCTACCAGAAGAATTGGTCAGATTTAAGAACCATTTTAGAGCCGCATGGTCTGTATATATAGTGAACATTTTACCATTGTCTAAATAACACCTCCAATGTTCTAACGCTGCAATTACTGCCAAAGTTTCTCTTTCAGTAGTAGAATAATTCTGCTCATGTCTATTAAGGGAACGACTCATATAGGCAATGACTACTTCCTTGTCATCTTTTATCTGAGTTAACATAGCACCTATTTCAAAGTTTGATGCGTCAGTATGTACTGAAAATGGTAAGTCAAAGTCAAGACATGAAAGAATTGGAGTAGAAACTAGACATTCCTTAAGTTTATTAAAGGCATTCTCACAGTCGTCAGTCCATTTGAAGTCTTTTGGGGATTTCTTTCCATTAGATGTCATTTTACAAAGAGGTGCAGCCATGGAACTAAAATTCGGTATAAAGCGACGAAACCAGCTGTAAGTACCTAAGAATATTTCTTTCTTTGTAGTGGGAATACGGAAATTCAAAATGGCATCAATTTTACTAGGGTCAGCTTGTAAGCCATATTGGTCAATAATATACCCTAAGTATTTTAGTTCCTTACGAAAGAATTGACTCTTTTCAAAGTTAATAGTTAGATTAGCAAATGATAGTTTTTGAAAAACTTTAAGTAGAAGTGAGATATGTTCCTCGAAAGTTTCGCTAATAATAACTATGTCATCTAAATAACAGAATACTTTGTTATTGATGTCGGGAGTAAACAACATATCCATTAGTCTTTGTTTTGTAGCAGGTGTGTTTGTCAGTCCAAAAGGCATAACTTTAAATCTGAATATTCCGCGACCTGGCACATAGAAACCAGTCTTATCTCTATCTCTGGGGTCAAGTGGTAAATTCCAAAAAGCTTTAGAAATGTCAACGCTGGACAAGTATTTAGCGTTTTAAGATTATCTAGTATTTCCGAAATATAAGGAAGACAATAAGCATCTTTTTTAGTAACGGAGTTTAGTTTCCTACTGTCAATACAAAAGCGCCATTCTCCATTACTTTTAGGAGTGATGAGCACAGGAGATAGCCAAGGACGTTCACATCTTTCTATGACATCAAGTTCTAACATTTTGTCTACCTCATTTATTAACGCTTTTTGTTTTATTGGCGAAAGCCGATAACACCTTTGTTTTATAGGCATCGCCTGTGTCAATTCTATGACAAATTAAATTAGTACGGCCAAGTTTGCCTAGAAATTCAAATGAAATTGTTTTGAATTTTTCAATTATAGTTTTAGCTATCTCAATTTGGTCCTCTGAGAGGTTTCTAAATGAGGAAATCCTGTCTTCATTAATAGTAGCAACCTGATTCTGGTTTTGTAAATTTTTATCAAAATTAAAAATTTTACTAGAAAGTTGGAACTTTTTCCAAAAGGCCCAGCCTAAAATGAGAGAAGGGTAATATTAGGGAAGACATAAGCTTTAATCATATGAACTTGGTCGTTGAAGCTAATAGGTAGGTTGAAATAACCTGGAGATAAAGATTTCTCGTTGTTAGCAACGGCTACCTGAAGAGGAGACTTGAATAGTTTGTAGCCTAACTTTTCAAAGTTTTTATGTGCGTTATTACCTAGGATAGTGATACAGCTACCGCTATCTAATAGACCAGAAAAAGATAGATTGTTAATAGAAACATTAATAAAGGGTCTATTCTGATCATTTTCTTTGTCATAATATACTGACGTAGTTTTATAACACACCATAAAATTATTGATAATTTTCAACCAATTTTGCCAATCAGTTAAATCGAAATTTAAACGTTTAGCATCTTTTATAGTTTTGCTATTCAAGTCCCTTATTAGTTTTTTTTGGTTTGTACTAACATTGCATTTTGGGCAATCGTTTGCCTTTACCCCTTTATTTCCACATTTAAAGCAAATGAGGTATTTAGGTTTTCTACAGTTATTTAAACTATGACCATGAGTTCTGCATCTAAGGCAAAATAACCTAGATGAATTATTAGAAGGGCCAGGATTATTAGTATGTTTATCTTTAACTTTGGAAACGATGTTAACAAATTTAGATGGATTCTGTTTATATGCAAACTCGGGAGCGCAAGACATGTCCTCAGGTTTTGGTTCATGAAAATCTTTATCTTTACTAGATATTGCTTCATATTTTTGACAAGTTGAAATTAGGGAGTCAATAGAATCTATGTTGTGTAAGCCTAAATAAGTAGAATAACAAGGTCGAACATTATTTAGGATAATTTCAAGTTGTTCGCTTTCAGTCAGTTTCTTTGTAAGTCGGTTAAATAACCCAGACATAATTGAAACATAAACAATTATGGTTTCGTCAGAAACCGGTGTTCTTTTACGAATAGCATCTAGAAGTTTGTAGTCATAATTATGACCTCCAAAATCTCTTATTAACAGAGTATGAATTTGATTCCAATTTAAGTTAGGGTTTCGATTAAATTGGAGCCTAAACCAATGCAAAGCATCACCAGTAAATATTTGGAAGGCGTGCTTGCAGAGAATATCGTCTGATATATTTCTAGAAAATTGAAATTCTTCTAGTTTTTGCAAAAAAGATCTAGGACAAGACTTTCCATCATAAGAAAATGTTTTTAGTTCTTAGTATTAATAAAAGAGTTATGTATATTTAACATTTGAGAAGGACTTTCAGTAGGTTGGTCAGTCATTGTAAAAGGTTTTAGTAACCTTTTAAATAGTAAAAATAAAAAGAAGAGAAAATTAGAATTAACAAGACATGAGCAGTATTATCTTTATAAACAGACAGTAAAGACTTACGTACATTCCAATAGGTAGGAGTAGTAGTGTACGTAAAGAAAAGAGAATACTTCACGCGAGTGACGAGTCCCCGGACGAGGTCCCCTGAAGATCAGTCAGAGAAGAAACGTGTAGAGTGTTTCTGTAAAATGAAGTAAGGTTAAAGATGTGAAAATAAAATATTAATCCTAATAAGTTAAGGTAAAGAAGAGAAGAGAATGTTAAACTTAAGATAAGATGATGATGATGTTATGCCGGCAGAAATAATAGTAATAAATAATAGATAGATAGTAGCCAAATTTAATTGCCAAAACTTCCAAGCTAGAAGAAGAAGCTTATTTTTTGAATTTTGAAAAAATCTTTATAGTTGGGCGCCACTGAAACGTAGTGGGGGTGGCTTAGCTACCACCCACCACTATGTTAACAGAAAAATGAACAAACAAACAGTCAAACTTGCTTAAGTTTGACTGTTGGTAGGGAATCCTGTTGGTATGAGTTTAAAATAAAAATCTAAACAAAAGTATACTGTATTTAACGTTCAAATAAAAGTCTTAATAAATGTCTGTGCACTGTACACTATACACAATAATGCCAAGTGCCAAGGTTATGTCTACCAGTTTGGAGACAGCTACGTGCATTTTTTTATGATATAGGAGGGCAAACAGACGGATTTCCTGATAGTAAGGAATTCAAGCCGCCTAGAGACACCAAAGTGGATAATGGTGGGTTGCCAACCTGAGGCCGGTATGTTAGGCCTCGATCAAAAGTAAGTTTTCCAGCTACCTTACCCTCCGAACCGGAACACGTCAACAGCAAGCACTGACGTCATAGAGGCAGGAATAGGTAAGGCGATGGTACCAATCCGGATGTGTCGCTACGAAACTGCACCACATTGTCAAGGTGATAGTGACGGTAAGCCTATGCTCGCCTTTTACGAGCTGCCTGGCAGGTAGGCAGATGGTCTATTTTGCAAAGGAGCACGGATTGACACTGGCATAAAGATACTATTAGATCTATGTCACATACTGCTAACCTCTTGTATTAAAAATATGTTTAAAATGGCCTATGTGGTGCAGCAATTCCGGTGTTGGACTTCAGTTGACGAGGTATCGGGTTAGAATCCCAGGTCGGGGAACAAAATATTTATTGTTACTATTAATATTTAATAACTCAAGAACGGCAAAACCGATCTGATTGAAAAATAATAGGGAGGTAGCTTAGAAGTAGGAGACAGTTATGTGATACTTTTTGTATCGTTTGCTGTAAGGAAACTAGGAAAATAATTTTTTTTCTAAAACAAGCTAAACGGGTGAAAGGAAGTTCGTTGAAACAGCTATTTTTGTAATGAAATAAAGCATCACAGCCCGGGATTGGATAGGGTATGTGTGCCTATTCGCGTCCACCCACCAGTTCGCGTCCATTTCGTGGACACCGTTTAAAAAACCCTTAAAAATAAGTGTACAAACAAATTAGGGAAATTAAAAGTCGTTTGTGCCTATTATACAATATATTAGGAACGCACATACACAGACAAAAGAACTGTTCGCATAATTTTTCCTGTTTAAAAAAAATAATTAATCTTACCTATATAAAAAGTTGTGTAAATGTCCATAAGTTTAGTAAAAAAATAGTGAACCAGCGCACGTTTCATACGTAATTTTTCAATGTTTTAAGTTTAAGTAAATATTGTATTTGTTCCTAGGCCTTGAAAATGATTAAAAGAATAAAGATATTGATGATTTTGATTGATTATTTTATTTTTTAAAGTTAAAATGAGGTGGACGCGAACTGGTATACCAATATAACGAATTAGTCAGT
Organism: Calephelis nemesis; assembly: GCA_002245505.1. Taxonomy (NCBI): domain Eukaryota; kingdom Metazoa; phylum Arthropoda; class Insecta; order Lepidoptera; family Riodinidae; genus Calephelis; species Calephelis nemesis. Next base: position 66,915 of record NJDD01000359.1, read on the forward strand.
TTGCGTCCAGGGTGGACAAACTCATCATTCTATTTCTAACTTGATCCTTTATTTTAATGTAAAGAAATATGTCATAAGGATGGGGTTTTATCTTATTTTTACCATTATTGTTATGCTTATTTAAATAGCCAATTTGCGTCCACTTAATTATGGTAATAGGAAAAGATATAGATGTCGAAATTTACCTGGACGCAAACTGGATGGACGGATTATACTATATACCAGTTTGCGTCCACTTTTATTTAAATATTAAATCTTAGGTAACTGATTTATAAAATTGAATCGGACATTTATAGATAGATGGTAGTCGGTAGAGTGCATTGTATCATCCCTTCGGGACTAGTGCCCGACACCGCTCCGGAAAGGAACAAGCGCATTAAACTTTTTCTGTCTTCTTCCACTTATACACAAGCAGCTGTATGATAAATTTTAAATACACAATTATGTAAGTATATTCAGGCCATTATTTAGTCATTATTCTACAAAGAAGTTGACAAAGGTGCAACTAGGACACGCACGGTTAGCCTAAGATACTTAGTTCCACAATGCGATTGGTGACAATCCTTTTCCCAACCGGGCACATGTTCTATCCCGGATCACGAAGTTTTCATTAGAAAATAATAAAAAAAGATAAAGAGCATTTCAAGAATGAAAGAGGGAACACGATAGGTAATAATAGTTAGGAAAAAAATTGAAGGAAACTAATTTTTTTGTGAAATGGACGTGCTTAATGTGAAATCTATAAAAGAAAATTTACTTACTACCTGCAGATCCAATAAAATCTACTAAATATTTTAAAATGTCTGTATTCTAGAATTAAGATATTTTGAATAAAAACAGAAAAATTATATAAGGTCTTTTCAAATTAGTGCACGATATTTTACCTGGACATTCTGAATGTATAACTAAATCAGTAAAAAAAATTTAAAAAAAATCGGACTTAAAATAAATTAATTACAGCATTTTTAATAATTCATATTCAACTGCGCAAGTTCAATGAGCGTCACCCGCGAGACAGCCGACACCACGTGACACCTAGATACGATAACTGTAGGTATGGCGCGTGTGTTACATTTATTGCGTGTCCTATCACAAAGATAGGCTTTGCACTGTTTGATCATAAAAAACTAGTGAATGTAGGCATGTGGTAAAGACCTAACCTAACTACAAAAATGATTTACGTACTTACCTATTCACACTATTTAGATCCTTATTTAAACATATCCACCATTGTAGGCACTTAATGCAAAACTTAGCACGGTTGTTGATGTGTCTTGTTGTGTTTGCTTGTCCAGGTAGTGCTTTTAGTAGGGGTAGATAGTTTGATTGGCATCATTCGTAGCAGTGAGATCCGAGAAAGAGTGGAATTAAAAACGTGTTGGTACAATAATGAGTAAGGGCATGTTCCGTTGGTTCGTTCATGTTGTGAGAATGGCAGATGAAAGATTACCAGTACAGACATATATTACGAAAGTGAATAGATGTACTTAGTTACCTGGGAAGACCTAAGTTGACTTTCCATGGTCAATTTTAACCCACGCCCAACTCTTGTCACCACAATCTCCACGACCAGCTTTTTATTGTATGAAAAAATTAATTATTGTGAGGGAGCTAGTAACACTTGGTACTCTTCTCTGCCAACCCAGCGAGGGACTAGGCGTGAACATATGTATTTTATACAGTAATAGTTGAACCCCAATATTTCTTTCAAATTTCTTAATAAAATCTCCCCTTAACCCCTTTATAAGTTGGTGGACGCAAACTGGTCCATGGGTGGACGCGATCTGGATTTTGTGGACGCAAACTGATCAAATCGCCATATTTCGATTTTTTTTATGACATTGGAAGGCACACAAGCAGATGGATTTCTGATGGTAAGAAATTCCCGCCGCCTAGAGACAAGGAAGAGGAAAATTGTTTTAATTATTAAAAAATAATCACTAGACATTTTGGCTAAAACTTAGCCTAATCCTCAGTGGCGTAACTACAGGGTGGCAAGTCGGCAAAATGCCACGGGCCCCCAGCCGGAAGGGGCCCCGGTCTGAGGAGAACCCCAACTCCCAGCATTTATTATTTATCATACATGTTTAGTAAAAAAAGTTTTGTCTTTGATTTTTTTTTACCAACTGAGTTGCATAAGCAAGTTCAAAAATGTATTAAAAATTCAAAGGATTTGTAAAAAAAAAGTTGTAACCCAGTTTTAGAACGTATCCGATGCCACGCGTGTTGGTATTACTGCGGATGTTCGGGGAATTGCCGCTGTAAGTTTCGGTCAACAGCGCTTTGAGTATACTTACCTACGCGTTCCGACAATTTGACGCTCTCGGGGAATCCCCTATTCAAGTTTGTATATAAGAAAGACTCCACTATTCTATTATTACGCAAGCTCTCAAGCAGTTAGCTGTTTATTGTTGTAAGAATTAGGTGTTTGTTGCAAGTGAGAATATATTTAATAAGCCAATGGGAAAATAGGTTGACTATGTCTACGCGGTAAGAATTTTATTCTAATATTTAAAATAATTTATAAGATAACAATCATTTTAATTTTTAATCTATTTATAAAAGCACAAATCACTATTTTGATATTTCGTAACTATCAAAACTATTTACCTATGTTCATCGTTCTTTCAATAATTATAAAATTGCACGCTTGAATTAAGCATTGAACAAACTGGTGGACTTTCGTTACATACATTTGTACGGTCGCTTTTTTGGCATTTCTTATCAATCAGATTTTTCATTTAATAAAAACTATAGTATTATTACAAACTTTTTACGGTGTTGTTTTAGAAAGTATCAGAGTGGAAGCGAAAAACGAAAGCGAAAAAAGGAGTCTGAAGAACAAAACAAAAAGTTACCTAAAATAAGTCAGTACTTTAAGAATGAAGATAGTATAGAAGAACAATCAAATGAACAGTGCGTCAGAAGGGCAGAAAATGATGTCATAAGTGGTAGTATCGCAGAGCCCGGTAACAGTGAATATTTAGATTCAGAGCAACCACAACCCGGTACGAGCAAATCTTCAAACGAATCATTTTTGAATATAGAAAAATTAAAATCTTTACCGTACGTTACTGATAAAGGTAACTTCAAAGAACTCAATGATCAAGTAAAACGGTTTGTGATCGAAAACGGACCCTGTAAACCAAAAGGATCCTTTTTAAGGGATAGTAACAAAAGATCTTTCTTGGATAGATATTATCACAGTATTTCTAAATCTGGCGTAAAGTTAGAACGTACGTGGCTGTGCTATTCCCTATTGCTGCAAAAAGCATAGTGTGAACCGTGTTGGTTATTTACAAGTAGGGCATCTAAAAATATACAAAATATTTGGATGGAAGGCTATGATGATTGGAAACACATCGTAGAAGCCATAGAAAGACATGAGACATCGAAAGAACATTTGCATTCATGCTTTGTACATCGACAGTGGCAATTACATGGAACACTAGATGAAGAGCAAGAATACATTATCAAGAGAGAAAAAAATTTTTGGCGCCAGGTACTCACTAGACTCCTTGATGTTACTCTTACACTTTCAACTTGTAATTTAGCTTTTCGTGGCCATAGAGAACTGGTATATGCCCACGATTCAGGTCCAAAAGGAAATTTTTTGAGTATTGTTGAATTATTAGCCAAATACGATCCTATTTTACAAGAGTTGCTAAGCAAACCTAAGGGCCAGATTAAATACTTAAGTCCAAAAATACAAAATGAGCTCATTGCTGTTCTGGTTCAAAAAGTGGAAAATGCTCTGGTAAATGAAATAGTAACCGCACCATTTTATTTGATACTACTCAAGATATTTCCAAAACAGATCAATTGTGTGAACTTTACCGTTACTGTATAATCGAGAAAGATGAAAATGAAACTCCAAAGACTCTTGTAATTAAAGAGTCATTTTTAGGATTTCATGAGGTTAAGGATCAAACTGCCTTAGCAATGTCCAAGCAGATAATAAAATCCATAAATGACAAAAGTATTTCTCTCAATAAGTGCCGTGGACAAGGGTACGACGGAGCTAATACCATGAAAGGCACTTATGGCGGAGTTCAAAAACTCATAATAGATATATAGAGCCAAATGCAGTTTGTGTCCATTGTGCTGCTCATAGTTTGGTGGTAAATGATGCAGTAAAAGAGGTCATAGAAATACAAACATTATTCGAAACTGTGCAACAAATTTATAATTTTTTTGGCCATAGTATTAAACGATGGAAAATATTATCTAGTTTTATATCTGACAATAAAGGAGAGACCGGGGTATCATCAAATTCAGTAACATTAAAAACAATGAATCCAACTAGATGGGCAGGACGCTTTGATGCCATGTTTGCTTTAAACGTTCGGTTTGTTGATGTTCAAAAAGCGCTTACAAAAACTATTTTATTAAATTCCAAAACAGATGAGAGAAATGAAGCTATCTTGCTGAAGAAGAAGATAGAAAACTACAATTTTATTATGTTGTTAGTTTTCCATTGCAAAGTCTTGCAAACTATAGACGCGGCTTCTAAAGCTTTCAGTCTAAAGCCATCGATCTTTCAAATGCTTCAAAGCGTTTACGAGTATGTCTAGAACAACTTGAAAAGTATCGAAATGAATTTGAAGATTTAAAAATGGAGGCAAAAAGTATTGCAACGAAATGGTCTGAAATAAATCCTGAATTTCCTAAAACTCGTCAGAGAAAAGTGAAACGTCACTTTGATGAAATTTGTGAGGATGAACGTCTCCAAGATCCTGAAAGCTTGTTTAAAGTGAACGTATTCTATCGTGTATTAGACATAATCATTAATCAACTGAGATCGCGTTTCCTTGGAATGAATGAAATTGTTTCCAATGTCAGTGTCTTGCAACCTGCCACTTTACAAAATTTGAACGATACTGATTTGTTGGAGAAGGCTTTAGCATTTTTCCATCTATATAAAGAAGATATATCCATCTCGTTTTGCAAGGACATTCTCAGTTTTCGATCCTCTTTTAGACACGAAATAGAAACATCATCTTCTATAAGAGATCTTGCTGACTTATTAATAAGAAAAAATCATTTTATATCTTCAAGCTTTCCTGAAGTGTGCACTGCATTTCTATTATTTCTCACCATTCCTGTGACTACGGCTAGTGCCGAGCGATCGTTTTCAAAACTGAAATTGATAAAAACTTATTTAAGAAATTCTATGGGACAAGTCAGGTTAAGCAACTTATTTCTATCCATCGAAAATTCTATGGCCCGAAATTTGAACTTTGATGATATCATTACCACTTTTGCTGAACAGAAAGTCCGAAGGAAGAAATGTTAATAATTGAAATTTTAAAGTTTGAACAACTTGTGTGCTTTTAACAATATGATTATTCGGACTGCGTATATCAAATTGCTTTTTTTGTTGTTCAAATCATTTTGACTACTCTATGTGCCCATATCAATAAGATGCTGACTGTACTTTTTTTTTTATTTGAAATGGGCTTGCTCTTGAGCACAATCATGTCTAAGCTATGATGTGGTCTACGATGGAGCGAGCTTACCCAGAAGATGCCTATTCACGTTACTTTTGAAACACCCAGGGTTATAATTAGGTATTTTTATTTTAAAGTGAATTATTAGAAAATCAAGTACCTAAGTATAATTATAAAGTTTGTATGTACCTACTTAACG
>NJDD01000359.1:72923-98251 GCA_002245505.1 Calephelis nemesis
GTCGTCACTGTGGTCACTACTCACACGTTGTTCCATAATGGCTGCAAGCGAATACTGACATGAAATATCTCGATGCGCTTACACTTCAATATTATTGAAGCCACGCCCACTGAGTATCGTGGATTTCAAGATTTCCAGAAATCCTGCGATATTATCATGATACTGCGATACAGGGTATTACACAGTCAATATTATCGCAGTATCGCGATATTATTGATAATGTAATACTACCCAATGTTCCGTCGGCGCAGCGGCGACGCACAGTTGCGGCAAGCATTTTGAAAAAATATCGCAGTCAGTCTATAGCAAATCATGGATCGGAAAAGACGTCTAGCATTGCTCCTATTACTACGTCACCGCCGAAATCGACGCAAGATCACAAGACGGTACTGGATCTGTCCTTTCATTTCATTACGAAATCGTGATGGACAGTTTTTTTTGTTAGAATATCGGGAGTTGCTATTAGACGAAAAGAAGTTCTATAATTTTTTTAGACTGAGTGTATCCAGCTTCGAATGTTTATTGAAGTCCTTAGAACCACACATACGAAAAAACTATACTAATATGAGGAATCCAGTGGAACCAGTAGAATTGCTGGGAATTACTTTAAGGTAACTATATAAATATATTTAAGTAATAAAAATATAACAGTTTTTTTGGTTTGTTTAATTATTGGTAATCAACTCACAAATAATCAGCAATTGTCATAATTTTAAGTTTAGACATTATTTAAGAGAGATATCATCCAGTAATTATAAATTAGAAAAATCGTATTCAGTTTCTTCACTTGCTTGAGATGTTCCTGGAGATGTAATTGAATTATTATAATCAGAAATGTATGTACTTTGAAAATTTGCTGTTTGATACCCATATGATGGTTGGTGAGACGTTGATGGGCCACTCACATATGATGATGTTGGTCCATACCGCATTTCATCTATAATTTTTATAACTTTACTTTGGAAACGGAGAGTTCCTCGGTCGGAAAATTCTTGAATAGTTGGCAATATAGCTCTGAAAAAGGACATATGGCGATTTTCCGGCTCCTTGAGAAGTTTTATTCCTTCTCTTTCAAACTCATCTATTTGCATTGCCCTTTTGCGCGCGACTGGAACATAGCGCGGAGTGTTGTCTGTGGTAATTTCATCATTTGTAGACGTAGATTTATTGTTGATTTCTCTAGGCGAGTCTAAGCTAGATTCGGTGGCATTTTGTTCCACTTTTCTCAAAAAAAGAAGTTGATTATATAAATGATACTTCTTCAGTTTCGTAGCGCCCGAGCCCGATTTTGATGCTTCTTTTATTTTTTTTGAATATCTGAAGTAATAATCTTTTACACTTCTCCATTTCTTTATTAAATCATTACCTGCAAAACCAATAGTAAACATGATTTAATAATTTATACATCGTGAATTACTCGATTATCGATGTCTGAATTTGTCAGTATTTTTTTTCGGGTATCTATGTATCTCATAAATGCATATTATAATAATGATTTTCGTTTCAGATATCTAGGAAATGGAAATTCAATAACTGATTTACATTTCAAATTCAAACGGGGAAAATCTACTATTGCATATATGATACAAAGAGTTTGTCGTGCTATATGGACCAATCTTCTTCGAGACAACATCCCTGAACTGACAACTGAAAGTTTCCAAACAATAGCGAGGGGTTTTGATGTAAAGGCAAATTATCCTCACTGTGTTGGTGCCATCGACGGCAAACACATCCGCGTGTGTAATCCTGCAAGTAGTGGCTCACTTTTTTTTAATTATAAAGCCTTTTTTTTCGATTGTGTTGCTAGCTATTGTGGATTCAAATTACAAATTCGTATTTGTCGACATCAGTGCATACGGAAAAGAATGCGATTCAACCATATTACAAAATTCTAAACTGTACGAGCTAATGATTAACAACAACTTACCACTACCTCAACCCCAGCCACTCTCTGGTAGCAATATACCAACCCCGTATGTATTTGTGGGTGACGAAGCTTTTGGACTGAGCAAACATATTATTATGCGTCCATATGGCGGTCAAAATCTCGACTTACAACAAAAGGTTTTCAATTACCGTCTAAGCAGAGCCAGAAGATATGTCGAATGCGCTTTTGGGATTATGGCTAACAAATGGCGCATTTTTCACAGACCAATAGACGTGTCCTATGACTTCGCTACTGACATTATAAAAGCATGTTGTGTATTACACAATTTTGTCGTTGATCGAGATGGTTTTAGACAAACAGATAAATTTGCTATAAGTGTTGATGAATTTCTCCCAATACAACCCGCGCATGAAGAACAGACAGCACCAAATGTCATAAGACAGCAATATGCGACCTATTTTATGACTAGAGGAACTCTGCCTTGGCAGCTAAATAAGGTATAATTGTATTAAGAGGGTTTTCAAGATTTTCTTGCACCGCCAATTCCGCGATCAGTAAAAAATTAATATTTTATACCTACTCAGCGTAGTCTAGGTTAGTTTTGAGCTAAGTAATAAAATAGTACTCACGCTAATCTAGATTCCCTTAGTTTTAAAATTTTAGAGTGTCGAGATATTAATTTTGTACTGGTCGCAGAATTGGCGGTGCAAGAAAATCTTGAAAGCCCTCTTAAATAAAAAAAAAACATAAATATCTGTACTGTGAACTCACCAACTTTGTTTTTTCGTTCAGCTGTGAAATTCTCGTAATCAGGAAATAAAACTTTTGATATTTCTTCCCAGGCTTTTGTTTTTAAATTTTTATTTTTAAAATCTACGTTTGACTTGTCCCATATAATTTCCCTTTCCTGTATCAATGTAATCAAGTAATCTATGTCAAGTTCTTCAATGGTATTCATTTTACTCTGCAAATAAAACTAAATACAAAACGTAAACGTAAAACGAAATGAGCTTCCGTGTATCCTCTCTGTCAACGCACAAGCAACTGAGCGCTGCCGCTCCGACGTCGGACGAGTACACCCCCTCTCGCTTCGTCTCGGGGGCTGCTGTCCCTCATGTGTGCGTTGCGACGACGCAGCGCACCGTGTGTACACTATGATTATTAGTATGTAAAACGACGCAACGGCAGCACTGCGTCGACGCAACGGCAGCGCTGAGTCGACGCAACGGAGACGAAACGCGCCGTGTGAACTGGCTCTTAGTCGGTTGCGTACCTACTCGAGTCAATTAAATTTTTAAAGTAAGCATGCGCGCGAGCATCGATAAGTTTCAAAGTTTGGCGGGCTGAACACCGCGTGCGGGGCGAGGGACGCCGATTCCGGGCTCCGCCCACTCGCGAGGGGAAAGTACATCGAAACGTAAATATTTGCTGAGTAAGTATAAGGCCTTAAAAACTATTTCGTACTGTCGTTTTGTTGCCGTTACAACATCGTTTTATGTTAACTACTCAGTATAAATATGATACATTTTTGAATTATTTAAATTTTCCGAAGGATATTCTCGGTTTTAAGTCGCCCTCGTATAGCGTGATTGTACTTCGGTAAATAGTTCTGTGATTGTACTTTAGTAAATAGTGTGTTTTAATAGATGATTCTCTCATAGTACTCATTTTCTTAGGCCTATTATTATGACTGACTGCTTATCTTGAAAACCTTTCTCTGCTTTCTTAACTTTTCCATCGCTTTATAAAATATATAAAGAGTAACAGAATTAAATGTACATCTAATCTACACGGACACCCCATTTTTTTTTATTTTTTTTAATTTTCTTATATCCAAGGAATGTCACAGAATTGCCACATTTTTTTCACATACGGCGATTTAAAGGATTGTAAAAGTTATACCCCACGTTTGATCAATTTTTGTTTCAACTTTTGTTATTTTTATGATTAAACAAGGTATTTGAAAGGCGGGTCTTATTATATTCATTTCGCTTCCACTGAATTGTTAATATGAAAACGTTGCAGCGTGAGCTCCACAGTTCCCGCTATTATTGAAGTTCTCTATGTCGGAATATCTTTCTATGTGTACATTTTGCATTCGCACCTCATGATTTTTTTTATTAAGGTTGTTTTAACTGCTTTACGCAAGGAAAAATCCCTGTCGCTACATCTCTCCACAGGACGCTTTTAACCTAAATATTAAAGTTCAGTTTCACGATTCATTTATTGCATATAACAAGTATACGTAATCATTCGAGCATTAAATAGATATTGAGGTTCAATATCTGGCATTAGAATTATACGGTATTGTTTCAATAGTATAATTTTAATAAAAAATCACAAAATTATGTCTTTTTTGGTCCTTACGCATGCAGCTCTTATAATTCGGTACACAACATATTTGTATAGGCAAGGATAAAATAATAAAAATATGCCATCACTTTTTCAGTAAGAAAGATTACGAGCAATATCAAATGACTGGTGTCGTTAAAAGGCCCCAACTAATGTTTATTATTTAGAATATGTTTTTTATCTGGCCCATTTTATCTCTTTGTCAAAAAATAAGGTGTCTAAACACAAAAGTGAGACTTTTTGTTTTGTCGCAAAGTCTGGTAATAAACTTAAAAAACCACATGTTGCTCCAAGTTCTGATATGGCACGAATGTAATAAAACTGTTTTCATCTGATAAATATCCATTTAATTTATTTTCCAAAATTCGGGAATCCTGTTGGATATTCAGTATCACGTATCAGAAAATGTGAACAACATTATTAATTCAGATATACTTGAATTAATCATGTTGTTCACATTTTCTGATTTCAATTTAGAAGTCTTCATTGAATACCCATCTAACAAAACTTTTGAACTAGCCAGCTTTAAAATTGCAGTTCAAGTATACTTGAATTAATAATGTTTTTCACATTTTCTGATTTCAATTTAGAAGTCTTTATTGAATACCCATCCAACAAAACTTTTGAACTAACCAGCTTTAAAATTGCAGTTTTCTTTTGAATTAAAATTAAGTGACTAATAAGACTCTTTCCCATTTTTTGAAGATTTCAATTTTTAAAAACAATTTTGTATTTTTAGGCCTTATGTCTCATTTTTGTATTAGTTTTTGGAATTTCATCACTTTGGTATACGTAAAAGTCTACTATATCTAAAACATGTATTTTTTTGCGTTTATTAATGTCTCTCCACGACTCGTTAGGAAACTCCTCACTCAAATAATTACCTTAATGTATTAATTTTATTGTTTTCAATTTTCGATGTGTGTAACATGAAATTTCTTTGGCGTAATATTCGCAGCAAAAATGATTCCTTGCCTTTAATATATATCGTCGAGCAATATAATCTTCTTTCCTTTCTACTCTTCCAGAAATTTTTGACAACTGCGATTTGAATCGTTTGATATATTAAATCTAGACATTAATTATGCAAATCACAGCGGTAAGTAAGATATTAAAAAATCTGCATATTTTCAATAAATTTGTCACAGTAAAATGTAGTTTTATATTGAATACATTTTTATGTTATTAAAACTTCGTCTTTTTAAAATTGTGGATTTGATTCAAAGAGTTTCTGTTTCACGGCATACTTTCACTGACAGAAAACATGTGATACTTTTCACTATAAAAATTTTGCCATTTCATTTATGCATTCTCGTTATATTAGAATTTCCCTTTATTTACATATATTATACCTTATATTATCTTATAATTTTAAGTATTTTTTTAAATAAATTTTTGTAATTAGTTTTTCTTTCATGGCAATTATTATTAATATTTCTTATCTTAAAGGTACGCCTAGAAATCATTGATCAGCTGAAGCTTGTGTTGGGAAGGTCGTCCAGGTCTGGCCTCTTTTTGCACCTGGGTCACGCTATGGAAGGTGGAAATACAAGTTAATCGTTAACGGTCTTGAAGAGCCACAATCATGACGTCTCCTGATTGACGAGCTACAAACTGCCCTTCAACAAGCGGATCCTTTTGTATAACGGGAGGCACGTTCTTACGCGCAGGTTGGAGCGTTCCGACACAATCCATTCGCCTGCGTTTGAGGTACGTCGCGAGATCAGGGGAGTTAAACCAATTGTCCTTGTACAATACGTGACCCAAGTTCAAAAGTGGCTGCACAAGTTGCAAAACCGTTGAAACGCTAGAGGGAAGTGTGGAGTTGGTCGTCCGGCGGCCTAAATAAATAAAAAATGACCATAAATATCCTGTTGATGACTCGCATAACTGATAAGTTTTAATGCCGAACCGGGCCGATTTCGTTTTAATGTATTGCTCAAACCCTAATGGCCCTTTCCACAGTGTCAATGATTCATCGATGCAAATGTTCTGCTCCAATATGTAGTTGTCTTTTAAGTTAAGACAAGTAATTAAGAAGTTATTAAAGTTTTAAGTAATTTTAAGTTTAGTTGGTCTATTACTGGCCCCATTGGGTATAAAACATTGTCAGGATCATTTGCATCTCGTGAACCACTGGCAAGGTGGAAAGCCCGATTCAAACTCCAGTACCTATTCTCTGTAAACATGGCTCTAAAAATGTCGGTTCGCAAATTTGAGATTTTGGCAAAACATGACTTTACGGTGGGCATTTTAATAATGCCCAACATCATCCAGAATGCAAACAGAACCATGACTTCATCGACGTTGGTATCATACCAATTCTTTCGGAATCTTACACTCTGAATTTCCCGGGCGTACCGATTTGTTTCGGTTGCGATGTGGGACAACAAAGAATCATCCCAATAGGATCGAAAAGCATCGTACACGCTATCTACTGATCGAGTAGGCCCAGAACCTTCAGAGTAAAATACCTCTTTCTCACCAGCCCATTCATCCATCAACCTCTAAATCAAAATCCTGCGCGTCAAAAAACTCACTCTCTTCATCATTTCCGTCCTCTTTTTTGTATAAAACAACCGCCGCTGGTAACTTTAATAAGTCATGAAAAAAATCGATTATTGTGGACTGTAAATTGATGTTATTTTTATAATTACTGACGAGTCCTAAGATCACAGTGCTAACAATCGATTTGAAATAAAAGTAACCACTAACCTTATTTAATACTGCAACGCACACTAATCGGAATCGTAATGTGATCGCCTCCCCTCAGAACAGTCTCCGAACTTGCGATTCCCGCTCTTACGGCTCATCGTCTCCGCGCCTACGGCTCATCGTCCCCGCGCTTACGTCTCTCCGTCCCGTCCCCTCCCGCGACTTGCGTGCCAAAGAGAAAGACGCCGCCATCTTGCCATTCGCAAGGCGTATTTCATTCGTGTTGCGCGTGTGTGTTATTTAAAATTTAAGTTAGATTCGAACACAAAATAATGATGCAAAGGGAGAAACTTATTGAAGAAGTGAGAAAATATCCATATTTATATGACTTAAGTGACGCTAAATACAGTAATAGTATAAAAAAGGACGAGGCTTGGAAACAAATAAGTATTACTTTAAAGCAATCTGGTAAATACCTACTCCTATTTATTTTTTGATCTAACGTTTTATTATTAAATTTTATTATTTTTAGTTTTATTAGTTTTACTATTAAATATTTTTCATATTAATTTTCAATTATAAAATAAAACAAAGAACAAAGAAGCACCGTAATATCCCTGGTAGGTATGTATGGGAAATAAAACAGTTGAGTAATATAATTTATGTGATTATTATAATGTAAAATTTAACTGTAACATCCATGAAGAATTAACATTAATATTTAAATCTAAAAGCTACAATTCTGCCATGGTACTCGTCCGGTAGAAGTTTGAAAATATGTTTTGAACATTTCACGTACATTAAAAGCAGTAGCCATATGGGCACCACTAATATTTGGTAATTGACTTAACAATCGGTCTTCGCCGAATTCAACTGTAATTTCCTGTTCTGTTCTGTTCGGTTCCTGTAAATTCATCTCAATGTTATATGTCCTCATCATGTTGTGTAAAATGCAAGTTGTTAATACCACTTTATCTACAAACTTTGGATGCAATTTAATATTTTTGTTGTAAATCGCAAATTTTTGATATAAAATTCCAAAAGCGTTTTCAACAACCCTTCTAGCTCGTGATAAGCGGTAATTATATTGCCGTTCAGGATCTAATAGTTTCCGTGTATTTGAGCGAGGATATGGTCTTAATAAATATGTCTTCAATGGAAATGCCTCGTCTCCCACAAATACATGTGGCATTGCATGGTAATGGTTTGTCACATGGAATATTTAATGTGTTTCTTTCAAGTGCCTTTCCAAATGTAGATGACGAATAGATTCCGCCATCGCTGTTTTTTCCATAGGCTCCTATATCAACCGCTATGAATCTGTATTCAGGATCAACTATAGCTAACAAAACAATAGAAAATGTTTTTTTATAGTTAAAAAACAACAATCCACTATTGGGAGGTGCAATTATATTTAGATGTTTGCCGTCGATGGCGCCTATGCAATTCGGAAAGTTCCATTTATTTTTAAATCCTTCTTCGATTCCTTGCCATGCGGCTGTAGTTGGTTGAGGTATATGAATTGGCATTAATTTGTTTATTATTGCATTGCACTCATCTATTACTATCAAACGAATAGTTGATTCTCCTAAACGGAAGCTCGATGATAAATTAGTAAATGTAGATCCAGTTATGAAATACGGTATATGTTTATGTGAATGTGTGTGTGTACGTTCTCCCTTTCACACATACCTACATTATGTAACTACATGCGCATGTGTGACTAACCATGATTTATTTTATTTCAGAATCTGAATGCAAGAAAACTTGGTTTAAATCTTAGAGAGTCTCACCGACGAGCTATGAAGAAGCGTAAAACTAAGAGTGGTCAGGCAGCCCCGATGACGAAAAAATGGACCTTTGAAGATGAAATGAGTTTTTTAGTACCTCATTACAAAGAAAGAAATACGATCTCTTCGGTTGATTATGATGACGATTCAGATGTTAGCAGTTTCTTGGATAATGATGATTCACAGAACTCAATAAACATAATTCAGTCTCCAGAAAACATAATTCAGTCTACAGAAAAATTACAACCGGAAACATCTACACTTTCACCGCGTCCTAAGTCTTCTGCATCTTCAGTTACATCCAAAATTTCAGAAAAAAAGTTGAAAGCAATTCAGCGTCACAAACTTTAATGAAATATTTATTACATCACAACGAAACCAAAAAAGAAAATGAGATAGAAACATTTTTTAACAGCATTGCGGCAACGGTTAGAAAATTTTCTGAATATAACCAAGCGGTTATAAAAAGTAAAATATATAACGCAGTTTCGGAAATGGAGTTAAAAGAAATCGCAGAGAAACAAAGCTATTACAGTTATCGCAACCCTTACATTCCCCAAAGAGAAGATGACATGCCTCGAGGTTATACCACTCTAAATAACATTAGCCACGAGATACAATCAACATCTGGCGCTTCAAACATTGATGATTTTAATATGTCAAACTTAGAAGAAAATGCCGCGTCAAATGCTGACGATCTTAATACTTCAAACAAACTTTAATTTATACAATGATTGTATTTTTGTTGTAGCGTTATTTTTGTTTAATTGCCATAATTTTTTGATTTTATAATATATTTTAGAATGATAAAAAAATATGTTATTTATGAGTATTTTTTTTACCTAAACTAAAAAAAGTTCCAGTTACTAACATACCTTACGCATACACACAAAATATACACACACACACACACACACATCAGACATAACACGTACACTCACCGTACACACCTGATCGTTAATGAGGGTTGCGTTCTAAAACAAATAATTTTATCGACAGAGGGTAAAAATCAATCTATTTAGGAGTTCCGGAACAGAGTTTTCTTTTGAACACTTTATAGTACAAATGTTTTTGTAGACCAGATTAAAAATTCCAAAAACAAATGCATTTCTCACCTTAACGTTACAGCTAGTTTTTCTTCGGGCGATATTGTTTCTCTGATTGTTGTATTCTTCTTCCTTATACATTCACCTATAGACTGCAATATGTTATAAAAGAGACATTTCGGCATATGAAAATAAATATAAAATTTCTCTTCATCATCCATCAAATGTTTTTTTATAGTCCGAAATTCCCCTTCAGTACTCCTTGCTTTATTCATATTGTGTACCCAATATATTTTTCTTTTTTTCTTGCTATTATCTTTTTCCTCTTCATCAAGTACTATGGCTATGATAGCCAACTCGCGTATTGTAAACCAAGACATAACCGTGTGCTAAACTTAACGTTTGGATTTAAACTGATCTGGGGTTAGCCAGCGGGTGGCGAGGCGTAAGCGTGGTGTCGCCTAGCCGTAGCCGAGTTGACGTGCAGGCGCTGCTGATACGCTTTCATTACGTGCATACGGTAGGTTGACGCCTGGTTGACAGCGAGGTGAAAGGCGTTATGGTTACGATCCCTTTCCGATGTCACTTTGCTCAAAAAAGGGTAGAAAAATAATAAATAGTGGCGTTCCATTTCGAGCCAACAATATTCGCACCTTGATCAAACATACCCCCGACCGAAATCAACGTTGTTGATTTTCAAAAAAAAATAGGTAATAATAAAAAAATAAGAACTTAATGTATAAAAAATATTTATAAAAAATAAAAAAAAGTTGACAAATCTTAATTGACATAAGGTAAAGGACTCAGCTTGTTAACTTTAACACGCTCTTTTGAGTCTTTATTGTAGCACAACGGATAACACCATCGTCGCCGGGATGAACAGCTTCTATACGAGCTAGTGGCCAGTTGCACATTATCTGTCTTGACTAATACTAAATCATTGACATTGATATTTGCGTCGGTGCAATGTGTTCAAATATTCCATTCGCCATCTATTCCAAAACATTTGAGAATACTTTTGAACGTATTGCCAACGTGACAATCGTGAAATCTGAACATCCTCAACGGTATACTCTAGAATCGAAACTAAGCCTTTTCCTATTAAAAATGACCAGCAGTTAAAACATTAAAATCATTTGGATTGTCGCTTGCAGGTAGAGGGCACAAAGGTCTAGAATTAAGTATGGCTTCTACTTTACAAAAAACCGTGGACAATTCCTCAAACGTCAAGGATTTTTCTCCCACTGACCTGATCAGATGATACTTAGCGGATTAAAAGTCCGAGGCCCGGCGTGTAAATACTTAACATGATAGTGTTTTATAATTAAATGAGTAATCCTACTCGTTTAAGGTAAAAGACGTGGATGTTTTGCGTTAAATGGTAAGCCAGAATACGAGAGACGACCCCCCACCCTGATGAAACCCTGTTCATCTAAAAAGGGTGAAAGTTTCCTTAATGAAGGAATGTAATATTTTCCTTTAGTCAAACTTATAATCTCACTCTCGAAATAAGCTAACTGTACAACAGCACATCTTGTGTTCTCTTTAGTTCTAAAGTTGTTAGTACTTTAGATGTACTAGGCTGATCGGGAACTTTATACCGAAGTCGTAAAATTCGTGCGCAACAGTATTGTAACCGTGTGTAGGAAGAAAATTGAGAAAACATTCTTTCACAAAATTCTATTTTACTTTCATTAAATTTATTAGGGGATGTAGACAATAAAGTAATAAGCTTGTTTTCACATTTAAATTCTGAAATAGAGGAAGGCTCACTGTTGACGAACGTCGTCACAGGCCATTCACTGCGGCTTTTTTGAAGCTACTTTGGTCCTGATAGCCACTTGGAGCTGTATGCTACAAGTTGGCTAGGACTAGCGCCACGAGAACAAATGTCCGCCATGTTATTCTCGCTATTGACATGTCTCCATAAATGAGATGGAAGGATGTCTGTAATTTGTACAACACGGTTGCACACAAACGTTTTCAGTTTATAAGGTTCTACTAGTATTAACCAAAGAACTATGGTTGAATCGGTAAGTGCAGTTATGTTATTAATTGTTATGCGATTTAGCTTACTCCGTACAAACTTTATTAATTTACTTAGGAGTAAGGCGGCCATCAACTCTAGTCGCGGAATAGTAAGTGGTTTTATTGGAGCTACTTTTGATTTAGCTGCAACCAAACTTACTTTCTTATTGCCTTTAGCATCAGTACTAACCACATAAATGCAACATGCATAACCTCGTGATGACGCATCACAAAAACCTACTAGATCACATTTTACTGGGTTTGGGCATAGCATGTGGCGTTTTATATTAATTTTAGATAAGCAAGGAAGTTCAGCTACGAACGTATCGAAACGTTGGGACATTTGGAATGGTAATGGTTCGTCCCAACCCACTCCCAACTTCCATAGGTCTTGCATGAATTCTTTGGCTACGAACAAACAAGGAACCAGGAAACCTGCCGGATCATATATTGAAGCCTAGCCAGAAAACCTTAAAACAGAACGCTTAATGTTAATATTATCAGTAACGTTAATAACGTAACAGAAAGTATCGGATAAAGGTAACCAGCGAAGACCTAGAACGCAAAACCGTACATTCGTTTTCGTCTTTTAAAAAATTAACTGGACATTCGCGTTGTTCTACAGGGACTCGCTGCAACAAACTCGGATGGTTGCTAGCCCACTCTTTAAGTTCAAACCCACCGCACTTAAATAAATTAATTAATTCGTCCTGAAATTGACTTGCTAAATCAATGTTGTCGCAAGAGTACAAAATATCATCCATGTAAACTCCTTCACGAATAACCTGAGCGGCCATGGAAAAACGTTTACCTTCATCATCCGCCAATTGTAAAAGTGTTCGTATTGCTAAAAAGGGCGAACAACTTAATCCGTGTTACAGTTTTTAACTCGTACTCTTGAATCGGTTTATCAGTTGAATCGCAGTATAAAATGTGTTGGTAAATACGATCTTCTTTTCGTAATAATATTGCTCGGTACATTGTACAAACATCACTAACTAAGCAAAATTCAAATAGCCTAAAATTTAAAATAATTACTAGAAATTCCCTATATAGATGTGAACCTATTAGTAAAATGTCATTTAGCGAAACGTTAGTGCTAGACTTAGCGGAACCGTCAAAAACCACTGGCGCGGGAGTTGAGGAACTTAATAGTCTCAAAATGATATGTGGTACTACATATTTGCTAGCTATTTTATCATTGTATGGTTCCATATGTTCCAGTGCCAAATATTCTCGCATAAAATCGGTATAAGTGCGTTGTAATTCAGGTGATCGAGCTAGCTTACGCTCCGTAGACTTTAGTCGCCGCTCAGCTGTCGCACGTGAATTTCCCAACGGAGGGTGGTGCGGTGCGAAAGGCAGTGGTACAACATACCGGCCGCTGGGTTCGCGCAAGTGCAAGTTAGAAAAAATCGTTTCAGCAAGTTCGTCTAGCGGGTTACTGGGTGAAGTGCACGGCAAATCTTCTATTTCCCAGAATTTACGTAAAGACAACCACGCAGTATTTTTATTAGTTGAAAGCGCTAGCTTCCCACTAACTATAAACCCTAAAGCAGTCTCGATAACTTGTGGAATATTTTCTTTTATTGTTAAAGGCTTATTTTTAATTAATTCAGTTACTATGTCATTGCCGAGTAATATATCCACACGAGAACGCTTGTAAAACAATGGATCAGTTAATTGACAATTTTTATATTCATCAATAACACTTGATGGGAACGAAACGTTAGACATGTTTTCTGTGACACCTTTGAAACTACAACCATATTAGCTACGAACTTAGGTTCATATGCATAACGCGATTCAAAAGAACAACTAATCATTCCATATATTGAATACGGACAATGTTTTCGTGGGAGCCCCAAACGTTGAGCACAATCCATAGTAATAAAGAAACATTGTGCCCCTGAATCTATGACTGCACGACAGTCGATATTACTATCACAAGCGCCTGTAATATGTAAGCGCGCCGTTCCTAATACTACACCATAAGACTCAATATTGATGGCCGCATATATTTTTTTCTCCATAAGAAGCTCTACTGAGCATCTTCTTCGACATTACAATCTAGTCTATAGACTAATGAGTAATTCTAATTTCTCTTAATCTTCTAAGCTACAGTCTCTAAGTATAAGTCCATCAACTTTTACTTAGTGTCTCTAAATTTAAGTTCTATTGGTATCTTGAACTTAAAACACTGTCACTTGATTTTGGCACTAGCACTTTGTGAATCTACACAACACTACACTAGTTCATATGGCTTTGTCCTTTTCAGCCTTCTCATTGTACCTGTGATATCGAGGAGGTGGATTGCCTCGATGTTCACATGATGGTGAAGTATATGGTGATGAGCTTCTGCACTTTTTTTATAACGTCACTGACAAACTCCACTTTGAGATCCCGATGGAGGTCATCATTTCTTATGTACCAGGGTGCATTTGCAATATTTCTAAGCACTTTGTTTTGAAACCTTTGTATACACTGTATATTGGTCTTTTTGGTACATCCCCATAACTGTATACCATAAGTCCATATCGGTCTTAGGACTTGTTTGTATATCAATACTTTGTTTTGGATTGTTAATTTCGAATGTCTGCCAATAAGCCAACACATATTTCTATAACGTATGCCTAACTCTTCTCGTTTCTTTTTTACATGAGCTTTCCAGCGTAGCTTTGTATCGAGTGTCATATCCAGGTATTTAGCTGTGTTGGAGTATGGCACTATTTTCTCGTTGATGTAAATTGGTATGTCTTTAACTTTTTTGTTAGTGAAATTAATATGTGTAGACTTGGCTTCATTCAGTTTGATCCGCGACTTTTTTGTCCATGACAGGACTTTGGATACAGCAGTTTGAACTTTTTCTGTTGCTTCTTCTTGCGTAATTCCCACAGCAATAATAGCAGTAGATGGCCGCATGGCATCGCATTTCTAAGTCGGTTAAGTTAGATAAGGAACAAGCGGAGACAAGCGCTTGCTGCGGTAGCTGTATGTGCGACTGGGACGGCCTATCATGTGTATGCGAATCGCTCGCAGTGTTAATAATCCTGTTAGTGTGTAACAAGTAATGATGTGGTAACGCACACACCCCACAGCTCATCACACTTTTACATACTGAGTTGTCGTGATTCGATTTTAAACAATTAGTACATAATTTTAAATGTCTGACACGGTCAATTCTAGCTTCGGGAGACAGTTTACGAAACTGTTCACACCGATATGTTAAAGGATTTTGATTACAGTGAGCACACGATAATTTATTTTGGTTATTTTTTAAGTAGTTGTCATTAGAACCGTTTTGCGCTGTTACGGCTGTAAACACGCCCTTTGCTAGCGGTGCCAGGCGAGGTTTATTATAGCTGTTTGTATGTTTAACTGCAGGTGTCTTACGTTCCGATGACGTCACCACAGCTGATGTGCTAGGAAATGTATGTTCTAATACCCTTACCTGTTTGTTGACAAAATTAATTAATTCAGGAAAGGTAGGATATCGTATACATAGTGATTTAGGATCACGACTTTCTTCAAATAATTTCCTAGTGCTACAGTCTAAAGCACGTAAAGCCAAATGACAAATTAAATAATTCCCCAAATTTTCAACTTTAAGGCTTCAATCGCCTTCCAAGAAGGGTTATTCCACTAATCCCCGTTGACAATCCCCATCAACGGGCATTAGTGAACTTTTTGTTCACTAATCCCCATTGACGACAATTGGAGCTTATAATGGGGATTTGTGGACTAAAAAGTTCATTAATCCACATTACGTTAAAAATAACATGCTAATGTAAGAATCAGGTACTTCTATGTATTATTGGATAAGAACTCACAAATTGCTTATCTTTATAATCAAATTAAATTTAAGTCTGATTACAGTACTTAAAAAACCAAAAATTTACAATAAAAAACAGAAATCAGAGTCGTGTGTCGTNNNCTATGACTATTTTAAAAACAGTCAGACCTCCTCTGAGCCTGAGCAACCGATTCAACACCATTTATAATAAAATCAGATTTTTAACTGTTAGTTACATTTCTTCAATAAAATGCAGAGCTATTAATAATTAAACACAAGTACTGACTATAAAATAAAAGACAGATAGTTATTTTCAAGTAAGTCACAGATTTTACATTTTTTATACCTCACAGTTTAATAGATAAGTTTACTGAATACACATAAAAAAATCATAGCTTGTTGCATAATATATTAATTAAAAAGGAAACGTTAAAACATAGTATTTCTAGCATAATAAAATAACAGATTGTTACAACTATTAATTAAAAAATCACAATTTCTAACCATCATGCTAAGACCAACAGGAGCTGAGCACTAATGAAAAATGTTTCAAAATCAAGGGATAGGCGATTTCTTATCGTATACATAGTAATTATGTTTTTAATAATTAGAAAAAAAGTAAAAAAAAAGTAACTTTACGCCCATATCCCCGAAGGGGTAGGCAGAGGCACAACCAGGGCACCCACGACTAGCCGAAGCCACTAAGTTCCACAATGTGATAGGTGGCAAGCCTATCGCCAACCGGGCACATTTCCAATCCCGACCAACATTTTTTTTTATTAGAAAATTGGAAAAATCCAATTTTCTTTTTGTTGGCCGACCCGGAATTCGAACCCGAGATCTCATGCAGTCAAGTCCAACACCCGGACCGCTAGAAAACAGAGGCTATTAATAATTAGTTTTCCAAATATTTATATTCTTGCATAAATAACAATACATTTCATATTTACCTATAAATAAAAAAAAATAGTTCAGAAATTACATGCTCAGACAATTGTTACAAGATGATTTTATTAAAATATGGTGCGCATTTAGCCAGACCCACTAAATTACTAATTTATTGGAAACATGGAACAATAAAATCAAAATTCGTGTTAAAGAAAACACCCAGAACCTCAAAACGTCATGTCCTCCGTTTCCTCCCTTTTTAATAGCCATTTCCTTTACTAAGTTCAGAAGTTATTTGTGTCCTTAAATACGTGTTTAGTTTATAATTCCTTCAAGTTATATGTCATGTTCTTGAATTTCCCTATAATTAACACAAAAATTATAAAATTAAAATGCTAAATGGTAAAATCATCTTCTTTCAAGTAGTAATGAATCGGTTGCTCAGGCTCAGAGGAGGTCTGACTGTTTTTAAAATAGTCATAGTAATATTTAGAAGTTGATAGCAACGAGAGTTAGTAAGAGTCACACGACTTTGATTTCTGTTTTTTATTGTAAATTTTTAGTTTTTTTAAGTACTGTAATCAGACTTAAATTTAATTTGATTATAAAGATAAGTAATTTGTGAGTTCTTATCCAATGATACATAGAAGTACCTGATTCTTCTTACACTAGCATGTTATTTTTAACGTAATGGGGATTAATGAACTTTTTAGTCCACAAATCCCCATTATAAGCTCCAATTGTCGTTAACAGGGATTAATGAACAAAAAGTTCACTAATCCCCGTTGATGGGGATTGTCAACGGGGATTAGTGGAAATTGTCGAATGTCTCAACAAATGAATTTAAATTGATAACTGAATTTTATATTATGGGTGTAAAATTTAATATTTTATCTAAGTAAATATTAATTAATACTCTGTTATCTTGATATTTCTTCAAACCCATAAACAAAATCAAGCAGAAAAAATGTTTCATCTCAGTAAGATTAGTTTCAGACCATAAGCGAATTCTTGAATTTTTCGAAGCTTCAATAGTGTTACTTGTCTTAGTTATTGCGAAGGCATTAGTACATTCAATAAGGATTATTTGTATCTATTTAAGTATTTCAATGTATTAGAATCGTTGACTGACACCCATAACACACGCATATAATTTGCTTACTTTGGGATTTGATTCAATTTGTGTATTTTTCCAGAGATTTTTATTTATTTATTTTGAAAAAATGACTCTTTGAGTCAAAACATGCGATAACTGCAGTTTTGACCTAGTCGTTTGTCGAAAATCTTTAACTTCTCAAATGCGTTTTTAGGTAGGGAACCGAAAGAAGTCTGACGGTGCCAGATTAGGTAAATGCGGCGGATACGGTAACAGTTCGAAGCCACAATTGCTGATTCCAGCCATTGATTGCACAGGCGTGTGAATACGAGCTTTATCTTGATGAAGCAGGACTTTTATTCTGAGCATTCCTGGAAGTTTTTCTTTAGTTTCTTCTCTGAAACGATGTAGTAAGACAAAGTAATAATTAGAGTTTATAGTCTGACCCTGTAACGTAGCGGGAATGGCTTTGCTACCATCCACCACTATGTTAACAGAAATAAAAAACAAACAGTCAAACTAAACATCTACATCTACCAATGCTGTTGCTAGCAGAACATTTTGACCGGGTTGTTCTTGTGTAGTTGTTACTTGTATAGTTTGTTCGTTGCAATGTCACAAACTTCTTGCAATTAAAAATACAATAATTACTGTCTTGACAAAAACTACATTGAGCAGACACTGCTGTATTAAATTATTTTGGCTTCACTGGTTTCGCACTCTTGTTCGAGGATTCTATAAATTCTGAAGTGAGAAATCTTGTTTCAAGAAATGTTAATAGTTTGTCAAAACTCGGTATTTCATCAGAACCATCAGCAATAATCTCTTCTTCCCATTGCTTTTGACTCTCCGAATCTAGTTTTGACAATACAATATAGATAATAATAGCATCCCAATAATGTACCGGAAGTATTTGGTTCTTTAAAGCATTTATACATTCGACTGTTGTGTCTAGTATTTGTTTCAATCCATGTAATGATTTTTGACATAGTTTTTGGCCAAAGAAACGTTTGAAAATACAGTTTTTAATATACCGTTTGTTGCTATATTTCTTTAGCAAAATTTACCAAGCAGTTTCATAATTGTCTCCTGTGATAGGAAATTGTCGCAACAAGGCTTCAGCTTTACCAGCTAGGTTTGATTTTAAAAAGTGCAACTTCTGTATATTTTCGACTGCATTGTTTCTATGTATCAAGGCACTAAAAAGATCATAGAGAGATTGTCACTCGTGGTAGTTGCTACTAAAGACTGGCAATGTAATACGTGGTAGCTTCACTTCATTTTTTTGTGGTGTACACGTATTATCTCGTTTTCAGGCACTTTTATATTACTTCGTTGAAAAAACTTCGTTGATATTGTATAGGTTTGAACGCAGTTTTTTGATAAATTTTTCGAAATTTTAGTCCATTTTCTTGTAAAAGTAAATTGATCATAACATTCGTGTTACCACAGTTGGAGGGGATTCAAATAGATATTGAGAAAACGATAATGAACAAGCTGTGAGTGCCCGCTACATCATGACGGATCAATACGATGAAGAAATTTATGCAGCTCAATGTGAGCGAACAAGAGAGACAAGAAGAGTTTCGGCAGGCTGATTGGATAGCGTATGCTCGTAACGCATCGCAGTGAAACAGGACTAGGGTTCGATTGCTCATCAAGACATAAATATTATGCAAATTCTGGTCTGAGTGCTTATTAAATTTATTTGAGTTATTTATAATATTATGTATTAATGTCTTATGTCCACTGTCTTTAACATAAGTTAATAATTAGCTTATTTCCGTGCTTCTTTTCTATATTTAGTGAATAAAAAAAATATGTAAATATAAGGTATATAAAGTATAATATTATAAACTCTTTTTCATAACTACATTTTATAACCATTTTTTGACCGCCTCGTTGGTCGAGTGGCTAGCGTACTCGCCTAACTGCATCGACGAATCGCGAGGCTCGGGTTCGGCCGACGGGGGCAGGCATTTGTGTGATGAACATTTAGATGTCTGCATTTCCGGGTCTGGGTGTTTATTAAATGTATTCTGGTATTTATTTAAGTATTTCTATGTAATAGTATCGTTGACTAACACCCATAACACAAGCATATAATTTGCTTACTTTGGGGTTAGATTCAATTTGTATGACTTGTCCAGAGATATTTATTATTATTTATTTTTATGATTAATATCTTGTAATTTGTTTTCTAGCTAATTGATCAAGGTTTGTTATAAAAGAAAAATGAATCGTATTTTATTTTGAATATATAAAGTTTGTAACATATTTACTTCTTACTAACCTTGTAAATATCTGTTTTGACTCCTTATATTTACTCGTAATGTGTACATCTTTTGGCCTTGTAAATATCTTTGTTTATAGACTGTTTTTGAGGATGCGCCCCTTATGATTGTTATTGTTCTTGTTTTTACTGTGTGTTTTACATTTTTTCTCCTCAATAATCCTTTCCAATGATATAAATACACCAAAATTTACAATATTTGACATCTTCAATGACACTAATGAAAGTTTGAAGATGTCAAATATTATTTCTTTTTATGGAAAAGAGGAGGTTTAGTTGCCGTCAAAATTTTAATCGACCAATCAGATTTACTAATTTAAATTGCAAATTCCGGAACAGGTCGAGCCGGTATAAAAGGGGGACGATCCAGCCATCTGGGCATTCTGAAGATCGTGGCATAAGTCGACGGAGAAAGCAATAAGAAGAAGTAACGGAGGAACTGCTGCCTTCTAACTACTATCTGGTGCTTGCTGTCTGGTGCCAGCTACCTGGTGCCTGCTGCCTGGTGTCCGCTCCTCGGTGGTGGACCCGAGGACCCTAAACCGGCGGTAGTTGCCCCGCCGGTGTACTTCTCTGGCCGCCTTCCCAGCGGCCCTCTTCTCCTGCTGCTCCTGGCTGCTGAGGGAAGGCGCCAAGGGGTCCTCCTGCACCTACGCCACTGAGGCCCGTAGCAGCGGTCCTTCGTGCTGCGCTCCGTGCTCCGTCGACCAACTTCAAACCACCGACGTATCCCACGCCCATTTATTCCTTTTTATCCCTAGCCGGCAGAAACTTTATTGTGTATAGTGTACAGTGCACAGACATTTATTAAGACTTTTATTTTAACTTTAAATATAGTATACCTTTGTTTAGATTTTTATTTTAAACCTCATATCAACAGTCAAACTTAAGAAAGTTTGACTGTTTGTTTGTTAATTTTTCTGTTAACATAGTGGTGGGTGGTAGCTAAGCCACCCCCATTACGTTACAAGTTTAAATGATTTGTTTAATGCTTTAGAGTTTTATATAAAGGACCAACAACGTCAGCAGTTTTTCCTTATCTGTATACAGGGCTTTCTCAAATTCGCGTGTTAAGAACTAGAGTAGCGTAAGGGCAAAAATACAAAAAAATTTTTTTTCGCCATTCGCTTTTTTAATCCCCATATTTTTATGTGCCAAAAAACTGGAACGATGTAGTCAGTAGATTGCTTAGTACAAAAATAACGTATACAAAAAGAAGATATTTATTTATCGCCAAAATGAAGTATTTCTACTTACAATACTCTTGACATTATTTTGTCAAAAGATTTACGAGCACATCGATCGTAACTCGATTTACAAAGCGAATAGGACACGGAAAATACCTTCAATGTAATCGCTCAAATAACGTATCCTGTCATACGTTTTTAACGCAGAAAGTTTAATTACGTAGCTTTAGTTTGTTTCGTGCCAAATAAACGTAAAGTACCGTTACTGCTTAAGGGACCTTGTTTCGTATGCTTCTATCATTTTTCTCCCTGCCAAAAAAACGTAAAGATGGGATACGCTACTATGGCTCTAAATTATTAAAGTAATGCAATCAGTTTTTTAGTCAATAATAGTGTAAAAGCTATATACGTTCTTTTAGCACGTAAATATTCTTTGTTGGTCTAATTCACTTTCGCGTCTTATACTACGATACGTTATTATGACCCCAAAAAGTTGAGGTCAGCCAGCCGTTTGCGTATGAAATCCAGTGCTGCCATTTTAGCGCTTTCGGCGCTAGATCTAGCGCTTTTTTGCTATGTTCAGCGGGCACTTGACAATTTTAGCGCCTAGCGGATAATTTAGCGCTTTCTTAATTTTTAATATGGCAGCACTATTTCTTCCGTGAAGAATAAAATTATTGTCTATGTTCAATTTTGTGCTCTATGCCAGCTGGGTTTTAATATGGCAATAGTGCACGGGAAATCCCATGAACATTAATTACGGTTTGTTTCATCGATTGACTTTGATTTTTTCATTTTTATTCTGTATATGTGAACGCACTAAAGTTGAAGTTTGGAAATTACGTTATAAGCACTGATTTTATTAGTTACTTTTGTGAGTGTTCCATAGTGGTGTGTTGGTTAACTCTATTGAAATGGATGTACCATTATCAAAAAAAAACTGTGTACAAACAAAGATATAAAGTCGAATGGGAGAAATCGCCCAACTTTAAACAATGGTTGAAACCTGTGTCTGGAGATGATACTAGGGCAATGTGTTTGTATTGTAGGAAGGATTTTCTTGCCAAGTTAAGCGATATCCAGAGACATTGTGATTCAGTTCATCACAAGAAGCAGGCGAAACCTTTCTTGGACAAAAAACAAACACAAATCTCTTCAATGCTGCAAAAACCCGTCGATAAGCTCTGTGTTGAGGCTGAAGGTGCTCTCTCAATGTATGTTGCAGAACACACAGCTATACAAGCAATTGATCATCTTACCGAATTGTGTAAGAATAAATTTTCAGATTCTAAGGCTACTACAGAAATGAAATTGCACCGAACGAAATGTACAGCAATAATTCAGGAAGTATTAGCACCTCATTTTAAAGATTCTTTGAGAAATGATATTGGTGATAATTCGTATAGCTTGATTATAGATGTTTCTGTTCGAAAATATCTCGGTATTGTTGTTAAATATTTTAGCAGCAGTCGCAACGAAATAGTTTCCACATTCTTAGGGCTGGTTGAATTGGAATCTGCAGATGCCGAAGGAATAGTTTCAGCGTTAACAGCACAACTTGAAGCTTTTAAACTTGATAAAAGCAAGTTAATTGGAATCGGAACAGATAATGCTTCGGTTATGACTGGAGTAAACGCAGGTGTCCATAAAATATTGCAGAAAAGGTATGCTTTACCCAATCTAGTGTTGATAAGATGTGTCTGCCATTCGATTCAATTGGCCGTGTCACATGCGTCACGTGAGACTACACCAAGAAATATTGAATTTATGATAAGAGAAACTCACAATTGGTTCAAGCTTTCACCGAAACGAAAAAACGAATATAAAAAAATATATGAAGCGATAAACTGTGGAGAGGAGCCACTTAAGATCTTAAAAGCTTGTGATACACGATGGCTGTCAATTGAACCCGCGGTAACTAGAATCTTAAGTCAATGGATAGAACTAAAATTACACTTTCAATTAATGAGAACTCATGAAAATTGCTACCAAGCCGAATTATTATATAACATGTACAACGATGAAAGAAACAAAATTTATTTGCAGTTTTTGTGTGGAATACTTAATAATTTACAAGGGGCAATAAAAACTTTTGAAAACAAAACTTCTGATTCATGTCTGCTCTACAATACGCTACATGATTTGATAAGAAACATGTGCACGAAAATAATAATAGCGCAACCGAAAATGCAATTCGAAAGCATTAATGTGAAAGAACATCTGTCTATGTCACCATACCTTGGTTATTTATTTGAGAAAGAGATGAACGAGTCTTCATTAAATGAGGATGAAAAAAATGCAATGAAGAAGAGGTGTGTTGATTTTATTATTAAACTAATAAATGAGCTGCAACAAAGACTGCCTGGAAATTTAAAACTACTTAAACACTCTATGGCATTATCTGTAACCGTCATTTTAAAACCAAACAGAAGTATTGATAACTTTATACAAGTTTTGGAAAGTCTGGGTTACACAGAAAATATTTTCTATTATTATTATATATATATATTGTATTCAGATATTGTATAGATATTATATATATATATTATAGATATTGTTATTCAGCAGTGGCAAACTGTTATCCTACAGAACTGGGAAAATACCGAAGATACGGTGAAGTTCTGGAAAGAAGTTCAACAGTCGAGGGACGCAGCTGGCTGTTGTCCATATAAAGACTTATTCAATATCGCGACAAAAATAATGAGTTTGCCACATTCAAATGCTGATATTGAGCGGGTGTTCAGCGTAATGAATGTAGTTAAAAGCAAGTTGCGTAATGCATTGCATTTAAAAACTATTAACGCCATCCTATTAATAAGAACAAGATTAACCGCGGTTAACAGCAACTGTTATAATTATCAACTACCAGCTGATATTTTAAGTAAGATAGGATCATCCGAAAAATATAACGTAAATACTACTGAACTTAACCAGCCTGGACCCTCGAATTCAGCTATGATGGAAGAATAATTTTAATTTTTTTACTTGTTTTTTACTTAAAAAGTTGACTTTAGTATACCCAAACTGTAGGTATATAATAATATTATAATGTTTTATCTTCTAAATATTATTATTGTAATAAAAAGATGTTTTTCATTACAATCATTTCATATTTTATTTTTGACGTGCGTATGACGCTTTTTCTACGATCAATGTGATTAAATTACACAATCTATTATACTAAACACATAGAGCAAAACAACGGAGCTGTAAACGAGATGCGTTTATACAAGTCGCAATCTGCGTCTCGCTTCCAAAACTTTATCAGAATTGTTTAACGAGCTCATGGTTACAGCCCATGTTTAGTATGCGAGATTATTTAATCACACTGATCGTCTAAAAAGCATCTCAGTTAAAAGTTCGAATTTAGCGCTTTATTGACGCGTTTGAACCGATTTAGCGCTTGAATGGCTCGTGAATATATTCGAATCTAGCGCTTAGTGCACCGCTTTCAGCGCTGATTAGATTTTTTCATCTGGCAGCACTGATGAAATCACGACGCGAGCCGCCCTCGCGATTGCTTAATACCTAAAATCCATGCGATTTTTTTTTCGAAAAACCGTTATTTAAGCTAACTCTTGAAAAGTTATAGTGCCAAAAACAGTGAAGATGAATAAAAATACAAGAACTTGGAAGATTTTAAAATCACTAAATGACCAGGCCGATACGGATTTTGACAATTTTCAAAAGGTACGTATATAATAATAAACGTGAGCTTGCTTAGTTACAGTTTCAAGTAATTAAGTGAGTAGCTGTTTTTACATTTATTTATTTAATGTAAATCTGGTACATCTGTATTAACTAAGTACCTACCTTCTTAGATATACCTAGTCATTAGATACTTAATACCTACGCAGGTTTCGGTTACCTAATGTGTGTAAGTTTACTATCGTTACTATACTATATACTTAAATATACTTAAATAAAAAGGTTAACGCGATAACCTTTGAACTGTTGTTCCGATTTTGATGAAATTTGGTGGCACATTGGAAATATCAATAGAAATTTCAAATTAGGGCATCAAAATCGATTCAGTAGTTTTTGAAATATATAGAAGAATAGTCGCGCGGACCACGTTTTCGGTAAACGACTAGTTATACGAGTTGACCATCGTTTAAACTGCCACTAAACTAGTCGTTCGTTGCGGACGTAGACCTTACGCGTATTTTTCTAATTCTTTTAAAAACTAATATACCGATTTTGATGCCCTTCTTACTTGAAAATTCCATTAATAATACTTTCGTGTTCACTAAATTTAATCGGAATCGGACCAACGGTTCGACAGTTATCGCGTTTCAAACATACATACATA
>NJDD01000359.1:117233-128337 GCA_002245505.1 Calephelis nemesis
CGCCATTTATGTGCTTGGGTTTGTGCCTTGGGTGCCCTTAGCAGTAGGCCACAGTCGATATGGCCAGTGCTTCCCACTTTTTCCTTACTGAGCACTCGTCACTGAACGCACTGTGTTCCACCGCATCCAACTTGACTTTTGTGCAGTTACAGCACGTCGGAGGTGTGCCACTTATCCAATCGCTGCAGTCATTGCGGAGGTGAGGCCCCCCGCAGTGACTGCAGAGTGGTACTGTTTCTTTACAAAGCCTACGTGTATGCCCATAGCCCAGGCACATGGAGCACTGTATGAGCAGGGACTGATCCTCCACACGAATGCGCTGCATATCAATGTAGACGAATCTCTCCCCGGTCAAACGGGCCCATAGTGCGGGCGATACCCTGGCGACTATGTGACTAAGGTGTGGGTTCTTGGTTTTCTTCCGATAGGTTATTTCTATGCTTTTGTCCTTGTCTTCTATTCCGCTGTACAGCTTCTTGTTCTGGTTCTCTAATGCAGCCTTGATATCCTCGTCTTTATTATAATCCAGGACAAACGTGAAGACTACCAGTGGTTTCTTATTTTCCATGTCCTCAACATTTAATTTGCCCTGGGGTGGCAGTCTCGACATAGTTATCTACCGAATTCGCAAGTTATGAACGGTAAAATTGAACACAGTTCATAGCTAGCACTATCGAATTTTTACGTCAAACGCTAGTCTCTACAGCTGAATTGACGTGAAATATCGCAAAGTTTTATGTCAGTTGCGCCACGATATTCATATTCATAGTCCGTACAATTTTGTGAAATAATTATACCAATTTTTAATATCCCTGCCATTTAAGGAGATTGGGGTATTTTTACCAACATTTTTATCACTTCATCAATTCAAATTAATTCCCCCGTTCGTATCTCCTTGTTCGCGACCATCTCAAAAACTACTGAACTGATTTTCGTAGGATTTCTGTCCTTGGATAGAGTGATGAGTAGCATTAACCTTTATCAAATTAAATACAGTACCGGGCAAAAATTTGACGTAAAACGTGAACGGGACAACCCCGCAAGGTATCGCGGGCTTCTTCATTAGCAATTGTGATTTCTCGCTTAAACATTTTAGGCATAAAACAGTTTGGTTTCTGACAACGCTTTTGTATCCGTCAAATCTAAGTAGTTACTCTATGGTACTCTAATTGAGCGGCAAATCCCGACACAGTAAGCGCAGTAAGCGATCGTTACTGTGTCGCTAATGTTAACAATTTTTGCAAGTCTCTACAAATGTACTTATCTATTTCGGTTGCTAATTTTACCGATTGAGCTGTCATTTTAACATTTTAAGTCGTTAACTTATCGCGCATACTAGACAGCCCGCAAAGTTATCGATTATTGTGGTAAACAAAATAAGCAGCCAAATGATTTTCTTCCGGAAACCTTACAAAACTTAAAACCTTTATTCCAACTCCTTGGCATAATTATAGGTAAACGGAGATTTGCTTGTGGCTTGAACATCATAATATAATAAGCGGCCAACGCGAGCCTCGTTCATAAAGCTAACTCAAACTCACAAGACATTACATTACACCGTCGTCATCAAAGATCTTATTGGGCCGGGCACCTAACGCCGAGGGATGCCCTACCACTCCTTCAATCATGCCACTCAGTAACAATTCGAAGTACGGTATACTGGAGGAAAGCCTTGTTGCTGGCGTTGTTGGGAAGAGTTCAATCAATCTAAATAATGAGGTCTCGGACTAAGAACTCTGCTGGCCCACAAAATCCGGTGAAGTTGTAAAAACCGTTGTTAAGGTGAACAACTTAACAGCCGGAAATAAAAAAAATGGACTAGTGGACTTTATTATACATTCCCATCATAGTAGGTGATATTTGTATTGTCTTAGTAGCACTTTTACGTCTTATTCTGACAATTTTTAGTGTATTAAGATTTCATGAAATTCGGCTCAAAGTGTACTTGGCTTTTCTTTTTAAAAAAGTACTTAGATGTTTGTTTATACTGGGAATAGTCTAGTGACATTAAGTAAAAAATAATAAATAAAACCACTGGTGAAACCGCGTGACTTAGTCGGTGTAGAATAGTTACATTTTCGGGAGGCTAATTTTGCAATAAATGTGAAAAAAAAGATGTTGTTTCAAAGAAACTCATGTGAAGACATTTTTATAAACTTTTTAAACTCTTAGCTATATGCAATTTAGTCAAGTGCAAAGCGGTAATTAATTGTATAATGCAACATCACGCATCACTTTCTCACCCGGAATCTCTCACTCACTATCTCACTATTCACAACACATCGCACACCTCTATTGGTAGTATAATATACAACTACCAAAAACGACACTACTGTATAAAATGTAGTACACTAGTGTAATACATATATAATGGTACATCACATATCCGAGTAATATAACTTCTGGGATATTACACGCATCTAATATACCTACCTACCCATGTCTAACATACATATCAAATTTCATCCAAATCGATTCGGAGGTTTAGCCGTGATAGCTTGTCAGAAAAAAAGACTTTCGCATTTATAATATTAGTATGGAAGTATGGACGAATACGGGTAATACTTGTACCCTTGGATTGTTTTCGCGATAGCCAATTAAGGCGGATGTGACACTTCTCGAAATTTTAACTTGAAGTATCGCCGAAAGTGGATGCGGTGGTGGTGTGTTATACCGTGCGGGTTTTATATAACCAATCAAGATTTTCAATAAAACCGCGTTAATTTCCGCATCGCCGCACACCGCTCCAGCATAGTAGGATATTCGCCTTAGTTATCTGTGGTTAACTTCGTCATGATTTTCATACAAACTTTCATCCTATATCATTGTCCTTTGGGGAGTCGATTTTTGAAAAAGTAGCTAATGTTTGAATTCGGGTTTTTAGCTATACTTATACAAATAAAAATTCACTAGAATCAGTTCTTCCGCTTAGCCGTTAAAGCGTTACAGACAGAATTTAGCATTTATAATATTACTAGATGTGCCCGCATCTTCGAGTTTAACAAAAAAGTTATTAGGGGAATTTAAATTCTTCTAACATCAAAGTAGCTCACGTTACTTCTTATTACATTAGCTACTTGCAAGTGAAAGTCCCGCTAACATCGGTTCAGACTTTTTAGAGATTAGCCGGAACAAACAGACAGTTAAAATTTGTAAAAAATGTTATTTTGGTCTCTGTAGCGTATATACATTTGAATGCTTATTTATTCATATGATGAAAAGCGATAATTTCATCTTTCGCGCGCCTCTTACACCTGTCTATGCCTAAATGGCCTTCGTGAATAATATGTAGCATGTCCTGTCTTAGACACTTCGGAATTAACACAAAATTTTGTTTAAATAAAACACCATTCACAATATATAAGTCGTCTTTTATAGACCAATACTGCCTCACAATTGATCAATATCATTTTTGCGATTAGGCCATCCATTATTAATGTAACCCATTAATATAATTAATTCTTGATCAGATGATGTACATTTTTTAATCAGAGATAATTTGTCATTTGAAATAGGCATATTGTTTATGACCATTTCTAATTGGTTTAATATATTTGTGTGAACCTCACTATTATATAGATCTGGCAAGGGCGCGCGCGACAATGTATCTGGAATATACATATATTTACCAGGTATGTATTTAACTACTAAATCATAGCCTTGTATTCTAAATAACATACGTTGTAAGCGTGCTGGGACAGACATTAGCGGCTTTTTAAATATGTTTTCTAAAGGTTTGTGATCAGATTCTACTATAACTTTCTGTTTACCGAATACATACTGGTGAAATCTCTCACACGCGAATACGATAGCCAATAGCTCTTTTTCTATTTGCGCATACCGTTTTTGTGCATCGGTGAGGGTGCGAGACGCATACTCTACAGGTCGGTTGTCCTGAAGCAGTACAGCGCCGAGGGCGTCTCGTGAGGCGTCCACACTCATAGTTACAGGCCGCGACACGTCATACAAAGCTAACACTGGCGTACTACTAATTAATCCTTTGAGATTATTAAATGATTTTTCCTCACTCTCTTCCCAGCGTCAGTGAATATCTTTTTTGAGAAGGCTCGTAAGAGGAATTGCATGCTCAGAATAATTTGGAATAAATTTTGCTAAATAATTTACCGTACCTAGAAATCGTTCTAAATCTTTCCTATTTTTTGGTGTAGACATATGTTTTATAGCTTTCACTTTAGCGTCGTCTGGTCTCATCCCCTTGGCATCAAAGACGTGCCCAAGGTATTTTACTTCACGCATACTTAAATTACAGTTTTCTTTGTTGAATTTTAAATTAATTACACGCGCTCTGTCGAGCAATGCTTTAAGCCTGGTATCATGTTCTTGCTGACTAGATCCCCATACAATTATGTCATCTACGAAATTGTCTACTCCTTCCAGGTCTTCCAGAAGTTGACGCATTTTACCATGAAATACTTCAGAAGCGGAGTTGATACCGAATGGTAAGCGTAAAAATTGATAATGACCAAACGGTGTAGCAAAAGTACACAGATCAGCACTTTCATCGTCTAATTTTATAGCCCAAAACCCAGAATTTGCGTCTAAGACTGAGAAATATTTAGCCCCATGTAATTTAGCTGCCATTTCGGTGAGAGTTGGCAGTTGAAAATGTGCTCGTTGAACTGCACGATTTAATTCTCGCGGATCCAAGCAAATTCGTAAGCCATTATTTTTTTTAGCTACTAAAACTAATAGATGTGCCCATCGAGTTGGGTGACTAACCTTTCTTATAACCCCTAAATTTTCCATTTTTCTTAGTTCGGTTTCTAGCTTGTCGCGAAGACCTAATGGTATTTTCCTTGTCGCACATACGACAGGTTGGACAGATTTGTCAATTACAATATGATGTTCGCCTGGTAGGCACCCTAAGCCCTTAAAAATATCACTATACTCATCTAATTTAATAGAATGCACCTTTTTTTATCAAGCCTAATTGCTCGCATGACTGTCGTCCTAGCAAACTTTGACATTTAATATCGGCTATCGCAAAATTGAGATTGTACATTATATTTTTAAAATACCATACTAAGTTACAAAAACCTTTAATTGGAATCGTATCTCCACTGTACGATTTTAATCGCATATTATTTGTTTTGATATTACGCTCATCAAATCCTAAACGTAAAAAGTTATCAAAAGATATAACATTGACGTCGGCTCCCGTGTCTAGCTTAAACTTTTCTTTACCCACGTCACAATACAAGACTTCGAACCATTCGTCATAATTGTCTCTGTCTCCCTCGACAATAGACACATAAAATGATTCAAATTCCTCACTATTATCGCTGTTGCCGTCGCACTCAACCTCATACACCCGTCTTTCTTTTAAATACTTAGTTTGATTTAACTTACACATGCGTTACCCTGGTTCATAATCAACATAACGTAGGCGAAACGGACTAAATTCTGAATCGTGAGTTTCCATTTGAGCTCTTTTTATAACTTCAATTAACTCCATTTTTGTAGAAAGCTTACGATGTCTCGGGATGCATTTAAAATCATCTAG
Source organism: Calephelis nemesis (assembly GCA_002245505.1). NCBI lineage: Eukaryota > Metazoa > Arthropoda > Insecta > Lepidoptera > Riodinidae > Calephelis > Calephelis nemesis. Next base: position 122,758 of record NJDD01000359.1, read on the forward strand.
AAGTGAAAGTATAAACAGTCTATCTGAATCAGACTCTTGCTGTCTTTCACGCTCTTCTCTCATTACAATACTTTCCCTTAATACCTGCACCAAATTATTGTCGTCACTTGTCTTCTTCTTTTTGGAAACAGATCGTTCACCTTGAGTACTACCGCTGTTAGTGTTGGTTTCGGCAGTGCGTGTTTCTTCCATGCTATTTTGAGTTTCATTAATTACCACGGTAGGCCGAAGAAAATGAAGTTGTTCGAAATATACGTATGGACTCTTACGCGAAGCTGCTGATCCACTTTTAATACCAGCTCTGCGGTTTACTTCCCTGCTGCAACTAGTCCTGATGTTCTTCCACTTGCTCTGTAGAGATTTACCTGAAAATTATATTAATATAATATAATATAATGCTGGACAATCCACACAGCATCATCTAGCCCCAAAGTAAGCATCTTAGAGCTTGTGTTATGGGTACTAGATAACTGATATACTTAATACATTATATACATAGATAAAAATTTTTCATTATATGCATAGAAAACACCCAGAACCCCGGAACAAATTTCTGCAGAACATACACAAATTTGTTCCGAGGCGGGAATCGAACCCGCAACCTCTTGCGTCGCAGGCGGACTCACGCCCGCTGCGCCACCGAGGTCGTCAAATTTTTTCTTTGTTACATATATCTTGCAAAAGGGTGTTCTTTAATGGAATTGAGTCATAATTATCGGATTTGACATACAACTGTCCGAGATATCATACATGAAGTTTGCATGGCGATTTGGGAGAATATGGGACAGTCATCGTTTCCAGAATTAAATGAAGAGAGGTGGCTTGAAATAGCAAAAGGTTTCAATGAAAATGCAAACTACCCCAATTGCGTTGGTGCCATCGATGGCAAGCATATAAGAGTGATAAAACTCAGCGATTCAGGGTCACTGTACTATAATTATAAAAATTATTTTTCCATCGTTTTACTTGCTGTATGCGATGCAGATTACAAGTTTACATATATAGGTGTTGGGGTTTTTGGAAAATGTAGTGACTCATCGATATATAAAAAATCCATTTTGTATCAAAAACTTGTCAACAAAGATATACAAATTCCGGAGAAGCGCCCCATATCAAATAATGGAGTACCGATGCCATACGTCATAGTGGGGGATGAGGCATTTGGCTTATGTGAAAATTTAATGAGACCTTATGGAGGTAGGAGTTTAACAGCGGAGAAAAGAATCTTCAACTATAGACTGTCTCGGGCCAGGCGGTACATAGAATGCACGTTATTAGCCAACAAATGGAGAATCTTTCACCGCTCACTAAATGTCCGACAGGAACTTGCAATAGCCATAGTGCAAACTTGCTGTGTCTTACATAACTACGTGCGCGAAAGAGACGGGTATAGGTTTCAAGACACAATGTACGTTCCACAGGAACTGGAAATAACCAGTGGACCCACAAATAGAGGAAGCCGATCATCAGCATCCTATAGGGATTTATTTGCGGATTATTTTATTAATGTAAATCCGTTAGAATGGCAAAACAGATATGCATTAGAGTAGTGCCTACCTATTTATCTAAATAAAACTTTGAAGTGAAAATACCTAGTTTAGTACCAAAAAAGAACAATCATAGTTATTCTGCGATACTTTACAAAAATATTGATTGGTGTTGCAGAATATACTGTATTATACTGTTTAATCCAGATTAAGGAATATAAAAATTGTGATGGGAATTCCATCAAATGGGATTACATAAAATTATTGCATAGCGTACAAGATAAGGAACAATTTCACCTTGCGAATAAACTAAGGCTTTCTCACGTTGAATTCAAACAAAACATAATGAAAGTTAAGTTAGCAGCTCAATTATTTAGCCGTAGCGTAGCAACAGCATTAACGTTTTGTAAATCAGAACTTAAACTTAAAGATTTTTCTAAGGTAGGCGCTACTGCAGAAATGTTGTTGCTATTCAATGATTTGTTTGACATCCTCGATTCAAAGGTTCATGGCTATGGCTTCAAACGGGCTCTTAGTAGTGATATTAACATTACCTAGAATTAACATAAAAATAGCTATGAACAAAATGATGTAAAAGATTTGATCTTTGTTTAAATAGAAAGTACTTTGAAACACCTGTAGGTTTAACAATACATACACAGTAACTGACAATGAATCAGAATTAGAAAATCATTTACATAGACCATACAAAGTAATACTTGTGATAATTGACATTTTTATAAACTACAACAGGATCGGAATGCTTCCAAATGTTTAAGGAACATGAAATTGCATCTCCCAATTCGAATTAATTAAATAAGCTTCCTTCAAGTGTTAGATCATGCATTTTATTATAGTTACATTATGTAGTGCCAACTAAGCAAACAACTAGATCGGTAGGTAGATCAAAATTTTTGTACAATACAAAGAAAGGAACAAAAGACCAATGAAAACAAAGGGCCAAGATTAAAATAAATTTACCTACATAATGAATATCGTAGTCATAATTCTCATAACATGTTCCTTTTATCTTGGGTTGAGGACACATTTAAGCATATATTTTTAGCCCGATGAAGTTGTAAAAACCTGGTGGTTAGCAACATATTAGCGGTTAGCCAATTCGAGAAAAAAAACTCCTAAGTAAGATATTTTTTGATCAGGTACTAAAATAGACATTAACACTTAGTTTCATGAATTAAAATAATTTGAGAAAATTATTAAAAAGATTTTTAGAAAAATGACAACTAGTTATTTATTTAAATATGTTTGGTTTGAAGCTATTTTACTACTGTAACTTAATTAAAAACAACAGTTTTGGGAATGACTTGTAAATATGATCAAATTCCTTTAAGTAGTCGATATTCATTCAGTCTAATTCAAAGCAAAATTTACAATAAAGTTGTACAATATAGTAGTACCACATGATGTTACCACTATTTTTATATTCCAGTTGCAACAGTATTGGTTAGAGTAACATTCTTCAATGATCCTGTATTTCGACCTAAAATAGTTGTTAAATCAATTATGGGCTCTTTTTCTTCTTCTTTAATTCTTAATTGTATACAAAAAGTCTAAAAAAAACAAGTAAATATGTAAAATTATACAAAAGGCGAGCTTATCTCTAAAAGAGATTTCTTCCAGCAAACCCAAAGTAGTGAAAATGCAAAAAAGAAATGTAGAACATACAGTGCACAATACAAAAACTTACTTTACAAAAAAACACAAACTAAATTACTAATTATGACTAAAGTGCCAACAAAGTGCCAACAAAGGCTAATTAATTACACACCAAAACGTTCCATTACTGCCTTAAAAACTGTTAATGATTGAATACTCCGAATTTCATAAGGCAATGAATTCCATAGTCCAATTCCACAGCATTAAAAGTAAAACATCACCTAGAAATAACATAAAAATAAGTACCTACATATGAACAAAATAATACTATAAAAAATAATATTTTATGAATAGTTTACTTAGCTACATCTCTAGTTTCAACAACACATACTTTGTGCTCAGCAATAAATCAGATTCAGAAAATCGAAAACGGTTACATCGAACATGTACCTAAGTGGTACTTAAGTCTTGAGTGCATCAACATTTTAATTAACTACCTACAAACGGATCTGAATACCCTCTGCCTTCCTACTTTTCTATGGAAGTTTAGAAAAAAAAGTAAAAAAAACTTTAGAGATTAGGAAAATCGTTTGGAATCAGTCAAATAGGCTTCCTCTAGGTGTTTAATGATAAATTGCAGTAGGATAATTAAATTAGCGGCATCTCACTTATCACACAACTGTACGGGTAAAACAATTTGAAACAAAATGCTAAGGTTTAAATAAACTAATAATAAGTAAGTACATATCTTCTTCTTATTTTTCTGTTTACTTTGGGTTGAGTGAAAATTTATGAATGTAGTTGAAATTTACTTCTCTGTTGTAATTCTCTTCTCTCGTCTTTCTCTTCTCTTCTCTCATAAGTAAAATATTTTTGACTGTATACTAAAATAAACATAATTACCCTAACATTCAGTTTCATGAATCTTAACGACGTGAGGATAATATTTAAAAAAGATTTTTAAAAGACTCTTAAGGTTCTGAAATAGGTACATAAATTCTGTTTTGAGCTTAAATTAAATTAGGTTTTGAAGCTGTGTTACCACTCACCTTTAAGTTGAAATTAAAAGCAAAATTACAATAAACAATTAAGGCAAGTCTTGCAGCTAATAGTTTCTCAATGCTCTCTATTCTCAATAATGTTTTTCTTCTGTTTCTTCCACACAAGTTTTTTAACTAATTCTACTAATTAAGAAATTGTAAACATTTAAATATGTAACAATATAAATCTAAACTATAAGCGTTCATCTTAATATAATGCTTCTAAAATACATTCCCGAATCACTAAACGTTTCTCATATATTTGTTTACCTTTTGGACACGACTGGGTCACTAAGAATCTGCAAAACATTGGTATTTCAAAGTTGCTTTTAAAAAGTTCTTGACGTATTGAGTTCTCAACTAATTGGTGTCCACTTTTCGTAGCCAATGCCATTTTGTGTTTATCGATACGGGAAAGTGGCTTATATTGTCCACTCGGTGGCGAACGAATATGTGACATCATTTGAGTAATTTATAGGTTAAGACAAAAGCTTTTTTGAAACTTCTGCGCAAGATTAGTAACGTTTGGAAATCTCTCAGCAGCTTTACTGTAAGAAATATTGTCTTGTGACATAGCAATTTTAATCAACTTTTGTCGTAGATGTTCAGGACAGTTTTTGTCGGTAGCCTGACCTGAGCATAAGACACATACTACTGACCTAGTACTACTGTATCATAAATATTGCATGAATCTCCAGGATGTGATTGCGAATATTTAAAACATCATGCTTTAGATCTGCATTGTAATTTTACATGTCTGAAACGGCAGCAATTCATACATCGAATTGTCGGGAATTGATATATTTCTACTTTTAGAGATGTGTGAAACAAGAAAACTCTCACCGGTAGAGTTTGACCCTCAAAAGTCAAAAGCACTGTTTGGGTGGGTATCCATGTCCTAGATCCATTTTCCACAAATTTTCTATTAAATCGGCTTGCTTTTAACATAATACCACAATGTTCTGGAAGATCTATATTTTCAACCAACTCAGCTTTTCAAGCAGCCGGGACACCTCTAATCGAACCCAGACGAGTAGTATTATAAGTAGGTATGACGTCTTTATATTTGTATGAATTAAGTAAAGTAAAATTATTGGCATCCTGAGCAGTTGTGAATGTAACTGATATTCTATTACGACCGACATTACTAACACCGTCTTTAATAATATGTTTTATTTTATTGCTGACTAAGAAGCGACCAAATTGTACTGACCTGATAGATATTCCAGCAGACGGGTTAGGTTCAACATGTGATACATGAACAACAAACAGACCTTTATCGCTTTCTCAATAGAATTTAGGCATAATTTATGATGTGTATAAATTTTCTGTGTAACAATAGAATTTGAGGGTAGATATATATTAAGTTTTCTTTACACTCTTGCCTCAATATCTTCACCAAGTCGTTTTAGCCCAGTAAAATTAGGTAAAAAAAG
>NJDD01000360.1:15918-31636 GCA_002245505.1 Calephelis nemesis
CACAGGGCAAGTGCTAAAAAAAAATAAAAAAAATATTCTGATTCTGTTAAAAGCAAATCAAGATTTGCACTTTGAGGGTGGTGCCGTAAGTTAAAATTTGAATATTAGTAATGCATTTTTGACATTTTGAAATGGTTGAAGAATAATTGAAGCGTTGAGTTTGAGAACGGTTTAACTAATTCTTTTTCAAAAATTAGTTATTGTTATCGTTGGAATTATCAGAAAGAAATAACCTATCTAATGAGCTTTTCAAAACAACAAGAATCGCATTATGTCTCGAGATATTCAGTCGTAAAACCGTCACAAGTGCCTCTTGTAGGTTTATGTGAAATAAAGATGATTTATTATTATTTTATTATTTAACTGACACAGATGTCGAGATCACTAGTACCAAAAACATTGAATATTAATTAAACCTACATAAAATATCATAATTATCTCATTTCTAATATAAAAATAGATTAGATTAGACTCTTTTAACTTTTAACAAGCGCCATGTTTGGGTTGATTTTTTTTAGTAGAATTGAAAATAATGCTCTCAATGTTTAAAAAGTTATTTGCGTCAAATCACGTATTTGTTAGTTAAACCATTCTCGAACTCAACCCTTCAATTTTGCACAAATTGCTTTAATTATCTGTTTAAAAGTACTGTTTTTTTTATGATAGTGGAAGGCAAACAAGCAGATCAATTTCCTGATGGTAAGAAATTCACACTGCCTAGAGACACCAAAAATAGTAACTGTACGTTGCCATCTTCAAGCTGGGATATTAAGCCCCGAGCAAAAGTAAGTTTACCGGCTACCTTAACCTCTGAACCAATGTTACTGCGGTGGTTTATGTGGTAGAATAGAATATTCATTAAATTACTTTTTCGATACCAAAAAATCTTTTATATATCATGCATTGAGATAACTTATACTGAACTTTAAGATATACCGGCTTACGAAATGACAATCACAGTATGAAACATGGTGACAAAATACAGTTAACAACATAACATACAATATTCTCAATCTGGCCACATGTCGTTATGTGAGTTTAACAATTTTTGCCTTCCATAAAAAGTGCATAACACCACTACAGAAGTTTTCACTTCAAAAAACTAAATGGATATATAATTATATAGGTTACCTACATTCAGTAAAACTAAGACACACTCCACGACATTCAATTGGTTTACATATCAGCTTCTTGACCTTTAACAATCTTTAATTAAAGGCCAATGAAAATTGTAAGTACAACTTCCTTCACACTAAATATAAAGAAAAAAAGGTAATTTTGAGATCCAATAGGCCGGAAGTACGACAATTTAAGCTTTACATACTAAAATTTTTAAATATTCTAAATAATAACTAGTTTCTAAATATATTCTTCTGTTTCGCATAAACTTCTATAATTCACATACTAGCTGTTTGCCTGTGACTTCATCAGGATAGGATAGTCACAATTTTCATAGTTAAATTCCTATTCTACGCATTTAGGGGTTGATTTGAAACAAAAATAGCTTATGTTCGAACTCGGATTTTTTGCTTTAAGCACATTAAATGTCATTAGTTTTAGTAGTTTAGGGATGATAGAGCAACAGACTTTTGTATTTATAATAATAAAGTATGGATAACTAATGAACTACATAATTGTGACAGAAAAATGCTTTTTCAATTTCGGAATCTACTTAAAACCAGAAATATTTATTAGTCATTACTCATTAGAAAATAACGAAATCATCAGACTACCAAGAGTTAAGTGATGTTACCTAATGCCTAAGCGTTATGCATTATATGCAAGATTTTTTATTATCATACTGTGAGATTGAAATGATTTAAGTGGTATTGACCAGATGGCCAATATTAGTTACATTCAAATTTGATAAATCTTTTTGATTAAATTGATTTTTGATTTCAAGGTATTGATAAATATTCAATAACAGCAGTCCAAGTAACCAGGTAAGGTTTTTGTAGGCTTATGCCATTTGAGACCTAAAATCCAAAGCACTGAATTTGACAATCTTATTTTTAATTTATTCTCAACTGCAACCTAAAGATTATGTGTAAAAGAAAATATATGATGACTTTCATTACAAATACAAATATTTCTAAATCTTCATACAACATTGAAATGGCATGTTCAAGTTGAAGTCACAGAAGAGGAAATAGTCTCCTTAATTACTGAAGAATTCCAGTGATAAAGCTATATATTTATAAAAACTTAAAAACAAAATTATGCTTTGAAAAATGGTAAATTTTACCAAATTGACTAAAAAAATAATCAACATAACATTTCAATTTGTGTACAGCAATTCAAGTACCTAAATATGTTAAGATAAATTACTGGTTAGTACATACTCTTAGGATAATTCTCAACTGAGTATTATCATCATCATTTTAGCCCATGCAGTTTACTAAAATCTAACCTAATCATTAGGTTCCACCTCTGGGCACTGACAAAAGTTAAATGAATATTTTGTTTAAACTGTAATACCTATAAATTTGACAAGGAATTTTACTTAATAACATTGATCTATAAAGTTTGTGTAAATCTAACTGAAAACTTTAAATTGCAATTGTAAAATAAGAAAATTGTTGGTAAACCTTTAGATTACTCTTGTTTAAGTTTAACCTACTGATTGTGTTAGTACAATACTTACTATGAAAAATGTTTTATTTTGTATAGGTACCTAAAAAATGCATGCTTAAAATCAAAATGAATCATCGCCGCTAAGGACGAAATTGTTAAATCACATTTTAGTGAGATTATTGCCAAAACTGCAGTATATGAGGTTATGATATTATATTGTTTTGTCATATTATTGATTGCTAATTATAATAATTCATGAAATTGTATCATCATACCGAATGTCACATTACATGCAAAGGCGGAGCCGCAGAAATCGTCAGCAAGCTTGGGCGATGGCGGTCAAATAACGGCCTGATTGACGGACCAGTCAAATATCACGGTCACTTTTTTTAACTCAATAGATACAACAAACTCATATAAATATTATATTCAATTAATTAATACTCACCACATCACAACTATTTTGTGAAATTTCTAATAATCACTTTTCACACACTACACAAAACATTCCACAATCCCTGTGCACAATCCACTCCACATCTACGAATGACAACGTTTGACACTTGTCAAGTGACTTGACGTAAATGGACTTAACGTACCTATAGAGTTGCCAGGATAGCTTATTTGATGGAAATTAACATTGACGGAAGCCAACGGTAACCAAAGATGGGGTAACAAAAATAATTTCTCCGGAGACAGTTTTACGTTGGGCTGCGACCACGTAACGTTTATTGTATTCACTTGCACAACCAAGAGAGATCGTCCCCATGTCCCTCAAATGACATCAAATTTTAAGGATAGGTGTAAAGATAGTCAAAACCACAGATTTAGAATGTACGTAATATAGCTGAGCACAGTCTTATAGATAGCGCCCACTGTTTGCGGAGCGTGTCGGGCCCGGCGCATCACATTGCAAAGCCCACTGATGCGAGCCGGGCCGCATCGCAACGGTGCGGATTTTTCTTACTCTGTACCAAAGTAAAGCAACGAAATACAGAGGCCACTCGACGTTAAAGTCGTCAAGTATTTCATAGTGACGCCATCTAGTAGTTGTCATACGAATCTTCAAATACGGAAAAAGGCACCTCTAATAGTAGTCGTACGAAATTTTAGCGTTAAAATATTATAGTGCTCTTTTCTTAACATTAATATCAGGATCTTTGGTCACTGTTGGCCGCAAAGGGGTATGCGCAGAGGTGTATTATCCTTAAGGCAAAGCAGGCATGTGCCTAGGGGCGCGAGATTACAAAGAAGCGTGCGGAAGTTTTGGAACAAATAAAAACTTTTTTTTTAAATTACTTTAAGTTATTTAAAGACGTATATACTTTTTGCTACTGCATATAATAATTGTACCATTGGTTCTAAACAATTCTGGCTGGTGTATGTACCTACATCGAAATAAAACGTTCGAAGTTCAGTACTGCGACATAGCGAACTTTCGATGTTCCGTACGTCGATTTCATGAACATTCTCATGAGATCTTCTTATGTTGATGACGTATCATCATACGTCATCATACGTCATCACGTATGATGACGTTGATGAGTTCTTCGTCATACCGTAGTGTCGGAGTAACGTATATCGCACTGATGAACATTATGAATACAGTACATCGACATTTCAAACTTCAGTATTCCGTAGTGCAGTCCTAGTTTAGGTATATAATAGGGACCATTGCCTTATACTATGAAATTATTTCTTTTTATTAACGTTGCAGAATTTTTGTCGCATTAAAGTTATATTGGGCATATTAATAGAAATTCAATATTTTTTAATAATGTAATTATTGTTGTTATTATTATTATTCAATAAGCGAAAACTCGAATCATTTTTAAATAATAGTATTAAACGCTCTGGATTTTATATTGTATTGTTAACTTAATTCAAATATTTCTTTAAATTTAAGGCAATTTAGTGATCTTTTTTGATAATTGTTTAACAATGACCTAAAATTAATTAAGTGTTGATTACATATAATTTGAAAACTTATTTACTATGTACTGTAATAAAAAATTGATTTATTTACCGCCAGTGCCGTAAATTCAGTATTAGCACAGCGACGTGACGTACCTACATTTCGACTCCTGGATCGAGCAACTCAAAATATATATTTTTCAAATATTTCAATACTTTAATGCAATGTTATCCGAACTCAGATAAGTCTTTTGTCTACTGTCTACATAACTCATTGTGAGATTAAGAACCTTCGGGTAATCGTGGGTGGCCTGGGGCCTTGCCATGAATGCTTATACAAAGTAGTATAATTTCCATTTTGCTAAATGTCTGTCTTTAAAAGAAACTTTATATTGTAGGTCATAAGGTTGTCTTTCGTCGACGACAATAATTAGTATTATTGAAGTAATACTGTTTTAAGAGCTTATGATAACCCCCCTGATTATATATCTGCCTACCATCTTATGCGTATAGGCTTGAATATGCTTTATTTTTGTCATTTTAGTTTTTTAGCGATAGTTATTTTTATGATCGATCTTTTTAATTTTAGGTGGTAGTAAAATATGTTAGACTAACTAATACCTACGACGACGTGTTGAATGTTACGTTTTGACGACGTAAAAAATTACGAAATTTGTCAGTATTGTTGTTAGTATTTAATCGTAAGTTAACATTGCAATCAATTACTAAACAATAAATGAATTTGTAGAGCAGCAGAAAAGTTTTTTTAATTCCCCTCTTTTAATTGGATTCATATTGGAATTTCTATTTAAAACTTTTACGGAACTTTGATGCATTAAATTATTATTAATACTGTTTAATATCGCTTAAAAACTAATATCAAAATCGGACGACCTGCTTTGTAAAAAATAACACGTAGTGATACTTAGAAATCAGTTGGTAAACAGTTAAATCATTAGGTTTAGGCTAAGTATTTTATTGCTCAAAAGATTTGGGGTGGAATCTTTTTTAACACTTTCTGTGAAGTCTGGAGGCAGATAAGTCTTGTCGGCATTTAGAACTCTAGGTTTCGGAGGGAAACGGGATCCGAAGCAGGATTTTCCGCTGGCAGGTAATTGTGAATCCAACCAGTAGGCCCACCCCTGAAAGAGTGATCCACTATCGGTGCAAAATCCCGGGATGTCTTCATCGTGCTGGTTAGTGCCCAGTGCGAGGGCTCAATGGCGATTTCCGGGAGACTTCAAGCATACCTGCGCTCTCCAAAGCAAAGACTCATTCCATTTAATGACGTATCAGTCGGTTGTAAGGGTTCTCCATGGTTTTTCGTTGAGTGTATTTTGGCATTTACGCACAAACATTCTGCTTATCTGGACTAAATCTGAGCTAAAAGAAAAAATGTACCCAACGTTTTCAATTCTAAAATAGCTTTTAACCATGCTGCCAAGTCCTATAAAGCGATACTCAAACTAGGCATAATATATCAGAAATCGATAATGCATTAGAAAGTAAGGCTTTCCCTTGCGTAGGCCATCGAAATCAACTTCTGTCGTTCCTTACTCACTCTACTCCTGTAACAACTAACTGCACCAACTGCGAGGCTCGGGTTCGATTCGTGACGGAAGCAGCCATGTGTGTCTGTATTTCCGGGTCTGAGGGATCATTAGGTATGTTCTGGTATCTATTGATATTTATATGTATTGGTACCGTTGAGTAATAGCCGTAACACAAGCATATTATAACGTGCTTACTTTGAGGTTAGGTTCATTTGTGAAACTTGTCCAGGGATATTTACTTATTTATCGGGCTCATACGGCTAAAGAGAAAACAGACCTTCTTGCTACTCTTTCTGATGAAAATTCTCGTCTTGACGATGCGGGCTTTAAGTACTAATTTGGTTTAATACTCAAAGGATTCGGGTAACGAACTATCATCACAACCACCTCCTTCCGGCTACGTCATGGAAAAGACCCTTATTTCTCAAAATATGGTTCTCAACGTACTCCGCAGTTTTATAAACTGGTAACTGGCATTCTATTGGGGCCGCTGCCCCAGATTTAAATAACTGTGCACCAGAGAGTTATCCCTGATTTTGACACGTCTGTTTTGGCTTTCTCTTAGTGTTGGTCAGGTCTAAAGAAAATGGAAGTTTGCCAACCTACAACTCATACCCAAGAATGGAAATCCTAATTACTATAGGTCATTTTCGATCACATTAATAATCGGTAAGATCGGTGTGTTCAAAAATTTAGGTTTTTATGTAAATACACTCGTCTCGAAAACATGTTCACGGTATTAGCTATAGAGCATGTTTATTTTGCTTCTTTTCGAAAGTTTTAGCTATGAATCGTGTTGCAGGAAAGTTTGTTATTTGTAGCCTCAGATATAATACACTTGTGTGTACACCAGCGTGTTTCCCAATCCTTGAATCAGATGGTCTGATAAGCAGTTTTTGATGTGTCCTTCAAGTCTCTCAGCGATTTGGTTTTCTTCTCCTCAAAAGTCACAAAACGCCGTCCTATCATGAGTCTCTTCAATCTCACACATCTCTTGACTACATCTGGATCATCTTGGCAAGCTTTCGTCGTACTGAGCTTGTCCTATTCTATGTGCCTGAACAATAAACTTCCTGTGGGAGGGATTCCTTCAATTTGTCAATGATGGGTGCTAGATACGAGTATCAATGGCGGTGTTCCACAGAGGTCATTTCTCTCTTGAACCTTATTCTTCGTGTAGATTAACATTCTCATGTCACTAAACACCTTTTGCTATGCAGATGATAGCATTGTTGTAGAGCGATATTTGTCCAGCACCTAAAGTAAAGACCGAATAAATTCACACTGAAGCAAAAGCCATGGTGGAACGACGTACAGCCCTTACAGGTAATCTCTGAGTAATATGAAGAAAATCTAGATAAGTTTAACGCCGCCTAAACTCAGACGTATCATTTCTCCGCCGAAAAATACAATTAATATATCACGCAACTTCGAAGGTGTAACTCTACAAATCGTCAACGACCTCTATATTCCTGGACTTTGACGTATGTGCCAAGATGAATTTTGTAGGTTTCTATTGAGACCAAAGCAAATAGGTACTGCTCCTACTGATTTAGGGAAACCGTTTCATGAAGTCGAAGGAAAGAAAGCAGTGCTTTACACTTCAACTACAGCTTGTATGCTATACTTTTAGATAACAGTGCCAAAGAGGTTTTTTTGCCGTTTCTTCCTTTGTCTGATTAGATTGTGAAAACAGTTGTAATTTATGATAGATAGAGTTAAATTTAATTACATTTTTGAAGTTATACTTCTTTTGGCGCGTTAGGAAAAAATGATGAGGGTAAATTTTTACGATGCTCGGGCACACCGTCACGAAAAACCGACATGATGAAGTTAGCTATAGATAACATTTTAGTTTTTATTAAATATTAAATAAACTTTATTTAACTAAATAATGCATTATAATAAAACTTTTAATGTATTAAATACCTTTATTCTATGGTTAATGTCATTTTGTCTACAAATGTAAAATAAGGCAAAAGATAAAATTTTTAAAACGCCGAAGAAGTGTAACTTCTAATGCGTGTACATAAGTACACACACAATATATTTTATAATAAATAATGAATTTTGTAATTAATATGAATAATTTATTTCATAATATTCAATTTATTTTTTCACATCGTACTGAGTACTGTAAATAATTATGACTGTAATTTGTAAACTTTCAAACTTGGCAAAAAATACCGGGCAATCTCTAGAGCACATAAGGTAAGATAAAAGAGAATGAATAAAATCGGAATAAGGAGTAATGAATTATAGGCAACTTTTACCCGTACCTTTCCCGAAATGTAGAATAGCTAGGTACTTGTTAAATTTTATTACAATCGATTTAATAGTTAGGTTTGGTGTGAATCCCTGCCGGGAATTATAGCGATTACTGCCAGACTTTATCATTTAAAGACCTTCTTGTCTGTTTGTCTCTTCTTCTATTTGTGTAAAAAATATGTCAACCAGTAATTATTAGTTCATGTGTAACAAAATACCTGGATCCGATAATACAGTCAATGGTTGATTTTTCTTCATATAGGTAGATAGGTACTTTTTCGTGAAAATGTTACAGACTATAATATCACAGACTAGTAAGAATTAAGAAACCTACGTGTTACAAATAATTAGCTGCCACTGGCAACAATATTTAGCTGTCATATTGACATATTCAATATTGTGATGTTTTAAATTGTATGAAATATATTTTTTTAGAATTCAAATAAATAATGAGAAAAAATCTAAATTGAAAACAATACCGAGGTTGTGTGTATAAGGAAATAAGAATTATTGATGTTAAATACATAATTTACTATAAATATGTTAGCTCGCCAGTATTTTCATTTAAAAAGAGCATCTAGGTTTCTGGTTTTAAAAAAAAATAACCTCAACAGAAAGAATTTTATTGTTATAAATCGTCTTGAAAATGAAAGTTTCAGGTATAATATATTCAATTATTTTTTATATGACTGTACTGGGTACCTAGATTAATTAATGTAAAAATTTCAGGCTTGTTCGGGCATACAGTACACAAAGTAATAAATTTATTGACACCAATACAAATGAATTATTTTTATCCGAGGGCCCTCACAGGGAACAGCTAAAAAGAAAGCCCTCACTGTCCCCGGAAGATTTGCTGGCTAAATTGTTTGCTGGTTTATCAACAGACATTCATCAAAAGTGCAGAGTCTACAAGAATGATTTAGTAAGAGTTATAAATAAAATAAAAGAGGTTAATACATCATCTAAAAAGCAAGGTTTACAGCTAATATCATGTTGCACTCATTTGTTACCTGATGAGACCCCTAGTTCTAGGATGTCTTTATTAGAAGATATTTGGAATACACTCAGGTAAACCTATTTTTTTTGTGGAGCTTATTATTACTTATTTGATTTTTTCAAAACATACCTAGAGCAGAACTTGTCAAACAGTTATAGATCTAAAGTTGTATTTTAAAAATTTTGTGCAGTAACCTAAGTTGCATTTTAATTACTATTTGTTGTATGCAATGTTTCCAATTTACTTATTATTTCTATGCAGGCTGTAGCAATTGGGGCAAAAAGAAAACCACTTCTATTTTGGATTCATAGAGTGTTTGCATTAAATTCATATAAATGAATGCTCTCTACATTTTATTGGTATTTATGATGTTATTTTGTATTTTTACCACCTCGAGTGGCTAATTGACATGTGCCTTACTACTTAGACCAACTGCGAGGCCCAGGTTCTATTCCCCACAAGGGCAGGCATTTGTTGGGCACAGGCAGCCATGTTTGCGAATAACATTTAGATGTCTGCTGAGTCTGGGTGTTTATTGAATTTAATCTGGTATCTATTTAAGTATTTCTATGTGTTAGTATCGTTGACTAACACCCAAAACAAAAGCATATAATTTGCTTACTTTGAGGTTAGATTCAATTTGTGTGACTTGTCCAGAGATATTTATTTATTTATTTTATTTACAGACTCCATACATCTTTTGATGTGGATCATTATAATGAGTTACTAAAAGTTTATATAGCTAACAAAAAGACCTTAAATGTTAGTCAATTTATACAACAAATGCAGAATGTAAAGCCTAACATTACCACATATGAACTGATTTTAAAAGCTTTAGCAGAGGTAATGTATATCTATAATATAATCTACACTCTCTGTTATGTTTTTTTTTTCTAAAGAAAGTTTGAATATAATTTTGTAATATTTTGAGATTGAAAATTGAAAAAAAATTGTAAATATTTCATTTCTAAGAATAAAATGTTATCACCTCTGTGGTCTAGTGGTTCAGTTGTTGGACTTGACTGCATGAGGTTTTGGGTTCGAATCCCGGGTCGGGCAACAAAAAGAAAAATTAGGCTTTTCAAATTTTCTTATAAAAAATGTTGGGATTGGAAATGTGCCCAGTTGGCGATAGGCTTGCCACCTATCACATTGTGGGACTTAGTGTCTTCGGCTAGTTGTGGGTGCCTTAGTTGTGCCTCTGCCTATGTCTTCGGGGATATGGGCGTGAAGATACTTTACTTTAAAATGTTAAAATAAACTAGTTAATAGTCATATCCTTAAAAATGTATGAGGTTTTTGCGTTTTGTCAACAATAGTGTGTCATGTTTTTCTCTTAAGTTTTAGTACTTATTCATTGTAGTTAAGTTTATTCAGAATTTTGAAATGTCAATATTTATACCCATTCAATTGTAAAGCCTTATTGGAAATATTATTTTGAGTTAAAGCAAAATTACTTTTTGATGTAGTTACAATAAAAATTTTGTGAATTGATTGATTTATAATCAAATGAGGAAGCCAATCATTCTTATTTGGTGTCTCATGTTAGGAATGTATCTTCAATTACATCTTTGATCTTAATTAATAAGAAAGAAACCGGGTTTGGTAACTAGTTATATTAAAACAAGTGTGTTTGTGTACAAGTGCATAATATGCTTGTTATAGCTTAAGTATCAATCTCATCATTTTACAGGTTGGCGATTTAAATCAAGCAACAGAAGTAATATCAAACATGAAAGCCCAAGGACTGCCTGCAAATGAGAATATTTTCAACGCACTTATTACATGCCAAGGAAAAGCTGGGTAAAGTTGTTTTAGGAAGACAGTGTACATTACCTCATTCTAATAATAGAAGCCCAAAATGTTATAGTAGAAACTGTTTTTTTTATTGCTTGTACAGTAGTAGTATTAGTAGCTTCGCCTAATTTAGTCAAGCTTTAGAAATCCAAATGTATTTTAAAGATATCTATATAGAGTTGTTATTAAACATGATTAATAATTTCGTTTAAATTTAGATTAGGTCAGCCAATTTAAAAATAAAAGTGTAAAGTGTAATAAAGCCGAAGCGCATAATTTAAATAGTAGTACTGTAACTTGTTTTGTTTTTGAGACCACTTAGACCTTATTTTTCAATTTCTAAATTTCTAAATTTCTAAATAAACGAATCTAAAAGTTTTAGAGATATCAATATGTTTCTAATTTTGGTCCATAATTGGGCAAAATGCCCACCATTTTCATCAGCCTTTATACAAAAAAAGTGTATTTGCTGTGTATGTTGGCTTTGCTTGCATATTAAAGTGTTTGAGTATGCCTACCGGCAAGAATCCTATCTTAGCAGTAAGTCCTGTGTGCTATGTTTATTTCATTGTGATTGGTTGGTAGAGTTCCAGCAACAGCAACTCGCCCCGATTGTTACCACCGTCTTACCAATTCCTGCCGCCATGACGTAACGAATTTGTTACAGTCAGGAAATCCATCTGTTTGTTTTCCTTCCAATACCATAAAAAAATAATTGAAGTTTGGTTATCAACATACATACGAATATTGCGATTTCTCCACTGACTTTCGAAGTTATAATGTTATTTCTTATTTAGGTTTACTTGAAATATACATTAATTTATGTTTCGCTTTTTAGAAATTTAAATGAGATTAAAGAAATCCTAAATGTAATGAAATCTTTGAAATTGGAACCATCTATAGATACTTATATTGCTACAGTGAGAGCATATGCATGGAATAAGAAAAACAATTTGCTATTGGATGAATTAAATAAAATGAAGAATGATAATATGGAGCCAGATGAAATTCATATCATGGAAGTTGTAAAAACTTTAGCAGAAGCAAATAATTATGAAGCTGTACCAAAAGTATGTACTTTAAATTATAGTTTTTTTCTGTTTTAGTTGCCTCATAATGTAGGTTAGATTGTAGACATTGTTAACATACCTTCCTCTCAAACAGTTTTCTCAAACTTATTTCAACTCATGTGTACTTTGAAAATCAGTTATTTTGTAGCTTTTTTTACCTTACAAACCCCAAAAACATTTATATGTTTTATATATATATTTTAAATTTAAAATATCCTATATAACAAATTATTTATTATATACAAGCTGCTCCGGCGAACTTCGTTCCACCCATACAGTTTGTATGGGAAAAAATTAAAACGTTGTTTTTCCCATTTCCCCTGCAACTTTCCCGGTATTTCTTTTCATAAAAACCTTCTTCTGGTAATAACAAATACAATAAAAAAAGAATTAGCCAAATCGGTCCCGTCGTTCAGAAGTTATGCGCTTACCAACGCATTTAGCGATTCATTTATATTATAGATAATATAATGTGACTCTTAGAATCGTGATATCTAAGAAACGGTAATACTTATAGAAAAAAATATTAGAACCATTTTTGTAGAGAATTTTAAGCTGTACAAATTTGGTCTGAAGTATTTTTTCAAAAAAACTTACGGTTTTTGAGAAAAACTCAAAAAAACAAAAATTTTGACCTTTGACCCCGAATAACTTCTGAAGCACTTATAAGATAGATGGGGACTTTTAAATTTTTAATTTTTATAGTAAAATAAAAGTGGTTACCAAAATTCAGCTCTGTCGCAATTTTTGTTTTTTCAATATTGTGTAATCACCGGACTAATAGCTAACAAATAAACAAATATTTAGAAAAAATGGCTTTTTAGGTGTGAACTTTGTTTTACTGCTTGATTGCACAATTCCGATAGTGCCCAGCTTGACTGCAACAACAGGTGTACCTATCTATACTTATACATTAAATATGAAATAAAATTATTAAAAGAATAATTAAAGAATATTTAAAAAAAATAAGTGCTACTAAAAATTGGCAGCAAAACATAGTTTTAGAATTTTTGATTGTCTGTATAGCAATCTCAAATCAGGCAAAATCTACTGAACCAATAGTATCTAACAAAACTTGGCATGTAGGTACTGAAAGTTCAGTGTTTGATATGCATTACTTAAGATATAATTAATAGTAAGAGTGAAGTATTTAATATATTTTTAGTTTATATTTTAAATAGTAAAATAGGATATAAATAATTTGAACTAGTAAATAGATGCAGTGTAATAGGATTTTAATTTTAGTAAAAATTGAAATATGAAGTAGCTAAAGTTTAAAAGTACCTATTGTCTGCTTAAATCACATGATATTTTTTTAAAGTCTCAACTTCGAGCCCTTCGAGGTCTCCAGCTCTCACTAGAGGGAATTTTTCTTTTTTTGCTCTCACTAGTGAGTGTTAGATAGTATACTTAACTGGCTGGTTTAATATTTAACTTGACCACATTATTTAAAAAAGTAGCCTAACTGGGTCTTTAACTATATGCATTCTAAATTTTATTAAAATTGGTCCTGCAATTTGCCTGTCAAAGCACAGGCAACAGACTTTCGCATTTATAATATTAGTATGGATTTATGTTATTAGATGGTGCTGGCTTTGCCTGAGAGCAAGGTCACATTTTCAAGGTTTTTTCTCTCCTGCATTAACTACTTTAGCAGCTGAAACAAAAATTAACCTATGTAATAGGTAATGTTGGAACTTCCACTATGTCTGTGTCTTATTTTATCAAAATTAGCCCAGTGGCTTAGCCACATCAGATTACAGAATGTCACTACTAAATTTGATGTAATATTTCATTATTTCTGCTCTTGTTATATTATTGATAGTTTAAAGATTTTGTTTAACGTTTCAGATATTACGATTCCTTCCAGAATCAACATTAAAAACGCCATCAATATCTCCATACATGCAAAGTGTGGCCACATTATTAGTATTTCAGAACCACCCCATGGTTGCTCTGGAGATATATAAGTGCCTGCCACTGCCTTCCTTTGGTCCAAAAGATGACAGAGGGTTGCATGGGAGGAGCTTAGTTCGTGATTGTGTGAAGGCATCTATGGTATGTTTAGAATCATCACTCTGACTTCTTAAAGACGAAATTCAATGAAATAATTATAACTTCTATATTTTAATAGCGTTAATACCTTGTCAAAATTTTAAAATATGAACATTAAATATTTTTATATCGCTATTCAAATTACACAGATTAATCTCGCCCGAAAGTAAGCAAAATGTGTGCTTGTATTATGGGTGTCAGTTAACAATACTGATTTATAGAAATACCAAGATCCAGTATAAATTTAATAAACACCCAGATTCAGAGATACCCAAAATCAGAACCTAAATTCGCAGTTGGTTGGTGGTATTAGGCGTTTACGTTTATCCCCTCGGCCGAAAGCGGTCGAATTAATTTACTTTGTAGAGAAAAAGTCTAGTTATTTGTGTATTTTTCATTTTGTGCAGTCATCGATTGACCACTCAATATTCTTACAAATATTTGCAGCTATAAGGTCGGGGCTTCGCAATGACCCTCTTTGTATAACATGGTAACCAGTAAACTTATTGCATATAATGCTTAATACCCCAGTACATATTAGGTTAAGAAAGCACCATGATTATCTTAGGTCATTAACCATTCTTATCAGAAAATCCGTCTGCTAATATGTTTGCCAATCAAATAATGCACACAAGCAGACACATAAATTACAATAAAATAGTCTAGAAATCCATATTTTAGCCCTCCAGTGTAATTGCACTAATAACCCAAGAGCTGATGGCTAGTGGAAGGAATTCAATTGCCATACAAAATGCGACAGAAGCTGCCCTTCAGCTGGGGAAGGTTCCGCTGGCTCTGGACCTGTTCACTCGTATGAAGCAACTGGGTCTACCGCTGCGACAACATTACTTTTGGCCAATCCTGTTAAGGACATCACATACATATGGGGAAAAAGGTAATTTTTTTTGAAGGAAGAGGCAAATCGCAAGAGATCCTCAGATTACTTACCGTCCTTTTAGTATTGAATCTCTTTTCGTAATGGTTTCCAAGTCGTATCCTTCGTTTCAGCAACTTGCTCGGGCTGGGGTCCATTGCATTACCTATTCCTGTCGCCATAATGTTTCGGTTTGGAGGGTGCTGGGTGCTAGGCTTGCACAACAGGACCAACATCCCGGCGTCAGGACAGCGACGCATTTGTAACATCTATGGTGTCTCTAGGCTACGGTTGACTTATACCATCAAAGACCCGGGTGCTTATTCCCTGATCTGTTACATAAAAAAAGGAAATAACGCTATTGGTAAAGTACCACAAAAACTGGTTTTACATTAGAGGATGCAAACTAAGGTGGCAGGAATGAAACTTTGAACACGATGTCCAAGGACATTACATGCGGTGATCAACTGGAGACAGAACTCACGGAGTGATTTTTATCCGCGCCCGCGGCGGTCGCGGTTCTGCGGTTTTATTTTAAAACACACGAGATCGGTAATTTTTGAGGTTCCGCAGCCACCGCGGTTGAAATTATCGCTCGCAAACTTGGCGGTTG
>NJDD01000360.1:42671-57759 GCA_002245505.1 Calephelis nemesis
GTTCCAGGTGCTGACAGAGCTGCGGTACTGCCGCCCCACCAACACGCTGCTCGGACCGCTCGTACGGGTACATCTCAACACGTAAGTACCCTGCAGCAGGTGGCCGGGACAGTGCAGCGCTGAACTGCTTGAGAACGCTGGACATTTTTGCATCTGCAATTTGGATTACAAATGAAATTGTTAAAATTTAAATGTAATCCAAATAAAATTAATTAATTTGCATTTTCCCGCAAAAAATGGATACGTATTATGGTGCAACAAAACAGGAAAGACAGTGCGTTTTGAATGAATTGGAGTTACCGGGAGTCAAAGACCCCAAATATATACTAAAACCCAACGTACGTTTCACTTCGTCACTGAAGTATCATCAGGAGAATTCGCGCAGCCCTATTTATGGAATTTCGCGAGTTCGCGCGCGGGTGTGCTTTAGCGAGTTCGCTTTGTGGTTTAGCACCTTTGTTGTCAAAATTGTGTAGCAGGGGGACCAGCTTCTGGCCCGTGCCAGCAGATCATACTTTCGAATTAATCTATATATATAATAAAAGGTTAAAATTAAATATACTAAAAAAACTAAAAATTATTAAATGTAATAACGAAGACTCAATGACACTGTTAAACGAACAAACAAACTTGTCCAAATCACCCCAATGTTTTTATTTTTTTCAACTATTTTTAGAAATAATATCCAGCAAGCAGTTCAAGAGTTTGTGAAACTGGCGAATAAATACAATAAAACGCCATTGAAACACGAGTTACTGTGCAAGGTTCTGAGTACAATGGGTGAGGGGAAGTCCGAAGACGTGTTCTTAGTTAACGAAAAGGCGAATGACCATTTAAACAAATATGCACAAACCATCTTGAATACTGTCAAAAAAGTACACGGACCTGGTGATGTTCAGGTAAGAATATTTAGTTTATGTGTCTTTTGTATGTACAACATAGCGGAAAAGCAGGCGGCGTTCCTCCTATGTAGGGGATGTTAGCTTTGCCTCTTCCCATCGTTATGACGGCAGGGATAAGTAACATAAGTTATTCAACTTATATATATAATTATGCAGTAGAAATATTATACAAATTAGCTGTCGATTTTTTCAGCTAGGAATAGTGTGATCATACAATACTTTTATCCCCTATTTTATATTTATTCAGTCCTTGGTGGTTGATTTTGAAAAAAAAAGCATATGTATGAACCCGGATCTTTAGACGGTGTATAACCGTGTAAATGACAGCGTAACGAAAAATACAATAATGTTTTCTGTACATGATAGACATGCATATGTAGTTGGAATTTTGTCTCGCAAATTTCAGGAATTTAAAAAAAAAATGTATTTTTATATTTTCATTATTATTTCATTATTACTATCTAACGCAAATCGAGTTTTATTTAATATCTAATAAATAACACATTTTTACTAAAATCAGCAATGTAATAAAACAGCGTATTAGGTCGGCATTTACAGCTCGCTCACTTTGTTTCCGACAAAAACTGGAAAAGGAATTTTGAACTTCTGTTTTTAAGGAATTTTGAAATTCTGAACTAAAATCTGTTCAGTGATTTAGTCGTTAAAGAAAAACAGACTTTCGCATTTATAATATGAATTATGATTTTGAGGAGTAAATAAAGAACACTTTGGTGTTTGATATATTTATTTAGTAAGAGAGTTACAAAAGTGTCGCCATTTTACTAATAACCACAGGTTCAATTAATTACACATTAACATTTTAACAGTACATATTGGAGCTATTTAAAAATAACGAAATATTGATTGTGAGAAAAAATATCCAGTTGACCATGATAACCAGATTGGCTAAATAACTAGCCATATTCAGGTCTTGTTAGAGGTATGTAGAGAAGACAGTGAATATTGCCAATTACTCCAAAGACTTATACGAATGTTTGAGTGGATTGTAAAGTTGTTTAAATCACCCACAGAAACCAGTTGCAGAATAGGTATTTAAGAAAGTAAGAACTTCACGCCCATATCCCTGAAATGGTAGGCAGAGGTACAACCAGGGCACCCATGACTAGCCGAAGACACTAAGTCCCACAATGTGATAGGTGGCAAGCCCATCGCCAACCGGGCACATGTCCAATCCCAAGCAACGTTTTTTTTATCAGAAAATTTGAAAAACCTATTGATTAATTTTATAAGAAAACTAGCTGCTTCCCGCGGCTTCGCCCGCGTAGCCTATTTATTTAATATTTAACTCTCCAACAATACCCGTTGAAATTTTAAGATGAAAAACGGCCTACGTCCTTCTTAATATATTATATTATCTATTTAATTTGCCAAACTTTGCCGGCCCTTTTAACCCTTTTAAAGGTTGAATTTTCAAAAAATAATATGCTTGTGTCCTTCTCATGAATGCAAACTATCTACATACCAAATTTCAGCAAAATCGGTTGGGTGGTTTAGGCGTGAAAAGATAATAGACAGACAGACAGAAAGACAAAGTTACTTTCGCATTTATAATATTAGTGTGGATAAAAACTGCCAAAGTTTCTACTCAAATAATTTTATTTTAAATAAACATTAAAGTAAAGTAATTTAAAGTAACAAAACAAATAGCAATGAGTACTTATCCGAGAATTTGGCAACGGTACTTATAAAGGAATATTCTCTATTATACATCACAATACGGAACGTTTATTAATTACACCAGATGGCGGCTGTGATTTGTCTGTCAACACAACACAAACACATAGAATTTAACAAAATACTCGACAATCCGAATTTTGCGGATATATGTTGTCGACTCATAATCATTATTTTTTATGTTTTATTCAGGTAAGGTTTCAATCGAGTCTACCGTAACCCTTGACGAAATTATTAATATAGATTGGAAATGTATCCCATATTTTCATTTTCAATTTTCTTATAAAATCAACTAGAAAATTGAAAACATACATTTTCTGATCGTTTTGTTGCCCGACACGGGGATCGAACTCAGAACCTCAAGAAGCGAGTCCGAAGCCGGAACACTAGACCTCCGAGAAAGAAAGTAGTTGTAATAATGGTGGGTAGTTAGATAAGTCGTTCGGTTCATTCAAGTGAAGTTGTTTCGTCAAGATCTGTTTGGCCTAATGTAGCCCTTAAAATCTAACAAAAGTCGTTAAAATAAAATTTTAGCAATTAGCACCTATAAGTGTAGATTATTTTATGTTTGCACTTGATCTTTGCTTGAATATTTTCCACCAATTTTTAAGGAAGAAAAATTTCACACCTGCGAAAGATTCGGGTTTCGGGAGTTTCGAAGTGAAAAACTTTCTTACTCAAAAAAATCTTCACTCCCATATCCCCGAAAAGGTAGGCAGAGGCACAACCAGGGCACCCACGACTAAGACACTAAGTCTCATAATGTTATAGTTGGCCAGCCTATCGCCAACCATGCATATATCCAATCCCGTGCAACATTTTTTTTAATAAAAAATTGGAAAAATCTAATTTTCTTTTAGAACAAATAATTTTTAAGGAAGAAAAATTTCACGTCTGTGAAAGTTTCGGGTTTCGGGACTTTCGATGTGAAAAACGTTCTTACTCAATAATTTTTTCTAAGCAGATATTGTTTTTTTCTCAGCAGATATGACAAAAGTATTTATGTTGTGTGATTGTGTTATGTTTGTCCAGTTGACTTTAATAGCTGCGTTGGCTGAAGTGGGCTACAAGAAAACCTTGCGCAAGTTATTCCTAGACCCAACCTTCAAGTTCCACCCGGATGCCTTGTTGAGGTACTGCGAGAGGTTTGCTGATGAGAAGAAAGTGGATGCCCTGCAAACCATTGCCGAGTGCTCTAAAGACATCCGCCATGTGAACACCGAGGAAATATATAATCTGATGCTGGATGTATACCGTAAGTTTTTTATCCTTTCTCTTTTTTATGTGAGAAGTAGAAAACAAAGACACGACTGTCACGACTGTCCTGATGGTAAGAGACAACCGTGGTCTAGAGACACCATTAACGCTACAGGTGCGTTGCTGTCCTGGAGCCGGTTTTTAAGACCTATTGTATAAGTCTACCAGCTACCCTACCTTTCGAACTGATACATGACATAGTTATTAATAATAAATAAACGCCATAACGTCATGACGTGTTCCGATTCGGAGGGTAAGGTAGCCGGTATGCTTACTTTTGCTCGAGGTCTAACATCCCGGCCTCAGGTTGGCAACGCACCATTACCACCTTTGGTGTCTCTAGGCGGCGTGAACTTCTTACCATCAGGAAATCCGTCTGCTTGTTTGCCTTCCAATATCATAAAAAAACTTATTTATTTCGAAAAAATTTTTTTTTGTGTATTTTTGATAAAAAAATAATAATTAAAACCTTAAGGCACTTTGCAAGAGATTGCATTCAATATCCAATCCAATTTTTACATTTTAATTCAAAATTGTATTCTAGTTGTCTAAATGTAAGTTTCATTCAATCATTGATTCATTTTTTTAGAACGAGATGACAACTGCCAAGCGGGCCTATCACTGTTTTATCAAATGCAAGAAAGCGATATAACGCCTTCTCAGAAGTTTGTGAGAAATCTATGTGGATTGTGCAAGGCTAACAACAAACAAATACCGTCCGAATTGGCTCTGCTACTCGACAAACAGATAAAAAAAGCATCCAATTAGGTAATGTGACTAGAATATTGAAGTGTAGAAAATTCTGTAACCTTTCATTCACACAGACGATCTTGGTGCTGCATTTTAATTGATTGCTGGGGTTTTATTTTAGGAATAAAATGCTCGTATCTTAGGGAACGTACCCATACTGCGTGATCTGTTTTTTAAGATTTTTCGACCCCTCCCTCCCCTCGGTAACCAGAGACCCCTCCCCCCCTTTGTGATTTTACGTAGTAATTGTTGTATAGTGTAGACTCTCGTGGACTTAATCGACAACTACACTAAAATACAAACTACAATAAACTGACGTATCAATATACTCACGTCAGCGCCACTAGCTGTCAGTTTGAGAAGCACGCAAAATTGCGCGACATATTCGAGTGTAGTCCGAAATTTCTATTGGCGAAATCGACTATATCCTGTTTTTTAATCTCAGAGACTGAATTGACAGATGTAAATGTCAAGTTTACAAATAATGATACCTGTGTTTATTTTGTAGTGCTGTCCTATGATACCGATTTTTTTAAAACGTAAATTAATGTCGATTTTCGAAGAATTAAAAACCTACATTTGTTTGATACTACAACTCTAAATTTATTAGCCACTTTAACTGATTTCGAAAAAGAGTACGTTATTTCAAAAATATTTTTTTGTTTAAGATTTGTTTACTTCCGAGGTGGTCCCATTGCCAACAAGTCTGGGTAAAGGCGAAGTGTCTCATTACTTATTATTGTTTGTTTTTATAACGCAAAAAATACAGCACTACTACCGTTTAAGTTAAACAAATATGAAGTTTTAATGTTATTTATTAACCTATAATTAGGAATCATTTTAATTGTGTATTTATTAGTTCTAGATACATATGTTACGATTTTCCAGTGTAACTTGTAAAAATCGGTAATATATTTTGTTGACATTTTTCGATAGCGGCACGACACTATATTTTATGAATAGCAAAAAACTGACAACATCGCTAACGTCAATTTAGTCTCTGAGATTAAAAAACAGGCTATACGTAACAAAAATCTGTAAGCCCCCCCTCCCTCTCGTGACTGATCGTAGTATTTTAAAGACCTCCCCCCCCTAAACGGGTTACGATGTATGGATACTTTCCCTTAATTGTCTTTGATTTACTTAACTTATATATTTACTTAACTTTAAGAAAAATAATTTCAGTCTCTAGCACACAACTACTACAGTACACTAACACACTCACAATATCACTCAACACAATTGACGAAACTAAATTGCTAAGATGTATCATTGTCAATATGATCTCCTTATCGTACAATTACGTATTTACTTTTAACTTCTCTTGATCAACTCGAATATTATAATCCGATTGAATCCCTCTATTCACTAATACGTTCTTTTGTATTAAATAAAATCATATATCGAATTATTTGGTAATCAAAATTCCGTCAAATAAGTCATCCATTATAATTCATGAGTTACCAATTTACTCAAAATGTGTTTAATTTTAGCATTTTTCTCGAGTCTTGGATGTTCCGGCGAACTTCGTTCCCCCTGTTCAGTTTCTATTTGAAAATTTTAAATGTTATTTTTCCTAGTTTCCTCGCAGTTTTTCCCTTTCCTTCCCTGGATTTAAACAAATAATTCCAAACCAAAATTAGTTAAATCGGTTCAGCCGCTCTCGAGTTTATGTGAGAGTTACGAGCAGCAACTGCTTTTATATAATGCTGTAAAGCATGCAAAATTAAATCAACTACAGAAGTTAAATAAAATTGAAAAAAAAAATAACGATAAATTCTGAAAAATTGTCTTTTGCCTGGCTTTCTGAGCAGAGCAAATTTTGCCGCCCCCTAAATTTTGCCGCCCTAGGCCCCGGCCTACTCGGCCTATTGGGAAATCCACCCCTGGTCTTCCTTGCACATTAAACTAATTTGATCCAAATAAAATAAAACCAATAAATTAATAAGACTTAAACTTTATTACAAGAATTTACTTCTATTGCCGCTGTCAACAACTTTAAATTTCTAGGTTTTCTAAAGAGCATCTACGTCATGTGAACACACACACATACATATCTTCAAGCTACGTAACGTGAACATTTGCCTTCTCTAGTGTCTAAACAGCAGTCTGGTAATCGTATGTGTGAATGAACGGCAAATATTACATATCTGTGATATTATTGTGTAATATAAATTTCTGTTGATGTTTAAATATATGATTAATTCATAAATGATCTTATCTTTTAATGATGATGAAACATCATTTCAATCAATCCAAGAGGACTTTATCATGTTATAGATAAAAACACGTTATCGACGTTTAGTATCTATCGTCATCATCATTATTATCATCAGCCGGAGGCCGTCCATTGCTGGGAGGTCTATGTCCAGACCTCCCAGCAGAGACCTCCTAAAGAGCGCCACAAGTATCTATAAGGCATATAATCCTTTTTAATATAAAAATCCTAGATCTTTTGTTTAAGGCCAAGTAATATTTATGATGTCATATACTTATGAAATACTTGTGTATACTTGTGTATACTTATAAAAATCTCGTGACGAAATGTGTTCAGGATAAAATTTAAGACCGCAGAACGTAACTATCGTTAACTTGGTCTAAATTGAAAGGTAGCGTAGTTTTTATTCCGAAAATTCAACTGTTTCCCACAGGTCAACTAAATAGTTTTAGAAGCGGGCAAAGTCGCAGGCAGTGCTAGTTGACAATTAATTAGTCGTATTTACTGCATGGAAGAAATATCTGCGACATTTCCGTCACTGTATGGCATGCATTATATTAAATAAAGCAGGTATTACATATTAATAAACCAGCAGATTTCAACGCAAAATACTTTGCATATCTAATGAACATGCATAGAATAACTTAGTGCAGCATAGTTCAAGTATATCCCCAATTTTCGTACAATACACTGCTTTTGACATGTATTTGACTATATATTTTTTAATAGCTGTGATAAATAAAATAAATGCCCACACGTATTTTGAAGTGATTAACAATTTTAAACATCTCAGTGATGATATAAATGCAATAAATAAATATCAGTCAAAGAAATTACCACCGCAATGGATCCAGCAATATTTAGATAATTTTAATCCAGATGAAAGTAAAAAATGGAATATGAAATATTACGAAAATCTTGAATTTTGGAAAGATAATGGACCTATGTACGTATTTATAGGAGGCGAAGGTCCTTTAACACCAGGTTTTCTGACCACTGGATTAATGTATGATTTAGCGAAAGAAACCAATGGTGCTATGTTTGCAACTGAGCATAGATTTTATGGTGACAGCAAGCCTGTTAATATAACAAATGCCAAGGATTTCGAATTCTTAACAGCTAGACAAGCTTTAGCTGATATTGCTACATTTATTCAAACGCTTAAGCCGAAATCCTTTAATAGCTCTAAGGTTGTAGTGGTCGGAGGTTCATATGCAGGAAACTTAGCTGCTTGGATGAGAGAGTTATATCCTAGCTTAGTAGATGCTGCCGTTGCAAGTAGTGCTCCTGTTTTAGCTAAAAAGGATTTTTTTGAATATTTAGAGAAAGTGTATGAAGATTACGAAAGTTATGGGACAGATGATTGTTTAAACCTAATAGAGGAAAGGTTTAAAAGATATGAAGAGCTAATAAGTACCACTAAAGGAATTAAAGAATTAAAAAAACAAGAAAATATTTGTGACGAATGTAATATGGAATTACAAAAAAATCAACAAGTTTTTTTCGCATATATGGTCATGGATTTCATGTATAATGCCCAATATGGAACTACGTATACAATAAAAAATCATTGTGATAGAATAGAAAACGCTACTAAAAATCTTGAAAATACAGACAAATATGATTTTAAAGAGAATGAAGAATGCAATGATTATAGTTTTGAAACTTTAATGGAAGCATATAAGTTAAAGGAATATGATTGGGCTTTAGCCTGGACCTATCAAACTTGCACAGAATATGGATATTATCAGACGACTAATTCGGATTTGCAGCCATTCAGCAAAAATATACCACTGAAGTGGTATATAAATATATGTAAAACTTTATTTGGAGAAAAATTCAACGAGGCTAGAGTTGATGAAGGTGTTGAAAATGTAAATAAATTATATGGTGGTCGTTATCCAAATGTCACTGCTGTAGTGTTTGCTAATGGTGAGCTTGATCCTTGGAGTGAACTAAGCGTATTAGAAGATATTTCGTATGATGCTGCCAAGATCTTCTCATTGTAGAGATTTGTATCCTAATAGAAAAAATGATCTAGAAGAGGTGATACAAGCTAGAAATCATATCAAATATTTGATAAAGTCATGGATCGGTGCCACAGATTATAATTAAAATATGTTGTGTGTTTTTTCTGTTCTTTTGTTAAATTTTATGTATGAATATTAATTAATAAGTTAAATCATATCAGAAATCGTCAAAATCAAAAGTAAAATTGATGGCAGGGAAACTATTCTCCAGTGAAATAGGGATTCATTTAACTAGCCAACCTGGCGAACTTTGTAGCGCTTGACATCGATAGCTAGAGATAGATAGTTCAAGAAAAATTTGGATATTTCTTTTTTCTTAACGATAATTGACATAACTTAAAAACAATTAGCAAACTCGATCCATCTGTTCACGCGTGATGCGATGTAACGGGACGTGTGTGACGATTGCTACCGTGGATATCATATGAGTGTATTTCTGTTTATAATTTCGGGATTTTTATTTATTTGGATTTAGCGGGTTGTATTCTGACTAAAAGTACAACATACATACAATTCCCATACGGGGTCAGGCAAAGCCCGGTGAAGTTGTAAAAACCGCGAGGTTGACAACATAGTAGTCATTCAAAAAAAAAAAACGGGGTCAGAGATTCGAGTTTGGCACTCGATCTCGATTCTCACGATCCTTGCCTTTCTGGGTTCCTCCACATTCGTTACCCTTTTCATACAAATACGCTTGTTTCGGAGACCCCACCCTCGGATAATACCTAAGCAGTTTGATCGTGGAATGTCAACATAGATCTCACCGGATACCATCCACATTCGCATTATAAACCTAATTTCGTCAACATTTCGTCAGCCATTCCTGCCATTCTTTTCGCATGACTAAACCGGCAGAGCATGCATGCAGAAAATATTCTTTTAATCCCCTCTTTCTCTGATCTTACTAATACGAATACGCTCAGCCTGTGTTAAACCACAGATTTTATGAAGCGCTCTCATGTCAATCGTATTCATCCTACTCTCCCAACACTCGCTTCCATGTAGGAATTCCACAAAACTATGCAAAGCGAGTCTTGCAACTTGACTCAAAACCTCGTTTTGAATAACTTGCCCAGCGCTCCATTCGCTGCACACATTCTCCTTTCTACATCGCGGTGTACTTTACATCCCTGTTAGAAGCACAACCAAACCAAGATATAAAATTTCATTCACTTGTTCCAGCACTACATCATCAACTAACACACACCTGTTCTAGCTACGTCTTTTTTAAATACCGTTTTTATCGTTTTTGAATGTAAGTTTTTTACAATCACCTTCTATAACTGTGACTAATGTTTGCAAATCAGGTGGAGTAGATCACAAAAACACAGCATCTTCAAAAAGCAGGCAGTTGACTAAAAATAACAACTTGACAACAAATTATTAATATATAGCTGTTATAAAGAGAACTGAATGTTGAACCGCTCAAGTTGTCAAAAATTCTGTTATAAGTAATTAGGGTTAGAGTCTGAAGATTTGAATTTAATTTAGTTCATTTTTAAATGACAGTATTTTTTTCACCATGAACTTTGTAAAGTATTTTGGATAAAATAAAGTTTGGATATATTATTTTGATTGTGGGTATGAAAAGAGGGAAAATTTACATTATACAATCTGCTATAAAAATATAAGTAAGAAATAATAATAACTTGGAAATCCAAACGCAAATTGATTATAAGCACTATTATGGGAACCACGAAGAAAAATATTTTTATTAAAAGTATCGTATATTTCATTCATACACATGTTCCTTAAAATAGGTTACGTTCTACCAACACCCTACAATATGTATGTGGATGTTGATACATGGGTACTATTAAAAACACAGTGGGCAACATATTTTGAAAATTTCATTCGGTTACATAAGTATTTCATAAAATGTTGACGATTGTATTTTCAATAATAATTAAGGATATGTTTACAATAAAAGTTTATCGTATGTACATAATATTA
Organism: Calephelis nemesis; assembly: GCA_002245505.1. NCBI lineage: Eukaryota > Metazoa > Arthropoda > Insecta > Lepidoptera > Riodinidae > Calephelis > Calephelis nemesis. The sequence goes on from NJDD01000360.1 coordinate 53,477, forward strand.
ATCGTAAAATGAATATACACCCCTAATCGTTGCAAACTTAAATAAATTGACAACATATAAATTAAATTATTCCCTGACGAATTGTTACATTATTTATAAAAAAAATTGGTAACGTATATAGCACCTGTTTGAATCGAATAATTAACCGAAATTAGTTTAACACTTTAGAATGAAAGGGAAAATCATAAAAACATTTTTAACACAATTATGAATTAAGAGTGTTTCAATAATTGTCAGTGTATTTTAAAATATACACAATAATTTATATTATGCATGCTTGTTACATTAGATTATTAAATTATTACAAAAATACAAAAGTATATTGTACAAATAGCTAAAAAACTGAGTATTCTTATATATAATTTGGAAATAACATGCTTTATCAAATTTATTGTCTTATCTATAAATACACATTCTCTAGAAAAAATATTTACACAATAAAAGAATACAAATACATATAAACATCAAAACTTTGCTAAAGTTGAAAATATCTAACATATATTTTAATTTTCACTTTACGTAAATGGTTTCTATTGCAGAGTGCAAAATTAAACCATTTGTAAGATAATTAGCCTGATTTTAAATCCCAACCCTGCAGTGACTAGGATTGTCCTTAAATATAAAGATATATTTTAAAGCAAATTCTTATTCTGTAATTTACTAGAATTACAGCAATAGAACTGAGCAAAGTACGCTAGTTACATATATTGGCAGTGATTATTGACGAAAGCACTTAAATAATACTACGGCCACATTATCCAAGAATCGCGACGAACTTTGGCGAATCATTTCCATTTTATAAGTAGGTTTTTATGGAAAAGTTCAGGATATCTGGAAATGTTTTAAAATCAATATAATTTTTCCACGCGTTTCAACTACGCAACTAAGAACTGCAGCTAAGTACATCAACCTATTTGTGCGTTTGAACGTACCTAGTAACGTGCGTGCAAAATTTTTTTTGAATGACTAATTTGTTGCTAATCTCGCGATTTTATGCAACTTCACCGAGCTTTGTGGGCCGAGCAGAGTGCTCAGCCCAATAAATGCAAAAATAGTCTAACGTGCGTTCTAACGAAAATCTGATTGCTTTTTAAAACAATATATATTTGTCTGTTGGTACTTTTACATTTTGTGCTGATAGAACTGCGACTGTCATTCTGATCTTGTGATTACCCGCAGTATTCTTATTGAGTTATTTTCTTAGCCTGATAATGAATCGTCAGCGCCTGATAACGCAGCAGAGTGAATTATCGTCGTGGCCAATAACATGAAAGAGTTAATTTTCGCCCTACCTCGATGATTTGGAAGAGTGATTTATTCGTCGTAGCCCGATAATGTGAAAAAGAGAAATATCGTCTTAGTCTGATAGTGTGAAAAAGTGAATTATTGTTGTATTCCGATAATGTGACCGCACCATAAACTAAGCTAAACGTAATGGTAGACGATTTTATTTTTCTTGGGTAACAATCTAAACATAGACCGTTGTAATCTTACCAAGTGGAACGATAACTAAACAAAGCGCTAAGTTTTAGTCAGAGTAAATTACAAGTACTAAACTAATTACCAGTACTAAGTCATAATTTACAACAAACAATATTTACATAAGTCTGACAAAGTCATTTCAGTTTTTAACATGACAACGTCTTTGTACATATACAGAAAATTTACTGATCGAAAATTTTCTGTTTATGCTGTCCATGATTTTGAATTCTGATGGATATATATTTTTTTCTGTCCATCCATTTTTTTATAGTATTAACAGGAGCTAATTGGCAACCTGTTGGATAGCTTATTTGTATTATGCCTACAAATATTCTATCATGTTATCCACTCTAATCAGACGTTGTCACATTCAAAGACGTGGTCGTGTAAACAAGGACAAATCGATAATTTCTTAAGAAACTAGTGTGTAATATTTAATCCCATTCTCCGATGAACATGTGACGAGCGTTGGGAGCTGGTGGGGTAGGAAAACCGCGCCCGGGGTGGGGCAGTCTACCATATAACGCATAGGGGTCGTAATGCTCGCCATCTGTAATTACCAATTGATATTATTATTCAGTCTAAAGAAACGCAGATTCATAGCAGATTAGCCATATTCTGATAAGTGTGATAAAGTTGTTTTAAAATCAAAATGAAATGACATCCAATATCCATTTGAATATTCTAACCATAAAATAGCATTCAACAATTTCATGACATTTTCATGCACTTTGAGAAAAGATGAATAAAATACAATGAATATAAAAATACAGAATCAAATATATGTAAGAAAAGGAATTTAATAAATTATAAAATAAATCTATACATTTTATACCATACATTATTTTGTGCGAATTCTGAAATTAAAAATAATACTGTTCCAACCATTTAATGGCTTTCTTTAAGATACTCGGGTGTTTTTTTTTAATTAAATCGACACTTTTCATAGAATGTAAATGTGCTTTATTATTCATTCAGAGTAGTTTTTTAATATTTTAACTGGTCCATGAATTGATATTAGTCTAATTACAGGAGTAGTAAAACTGTGTTATATAAGTGTAAGTAAATTTTCACAAATTATTATGCAAAATCGTAATCAATGGAAATTTTATCTTTATTTTCATCCTATTGATTTGTGATGTTAGGGTTGTGTGCTGCATGCGTCGTTTTCAATATTTGTGCTTGTTTTGTTAAAATGGGTTCAGTTTTTAAAATCACATTTGTCCCAAACTTAAAATACTATTTTTTCCCGCCATTGCAAAATCTTTCGAAACTTTTCATCCATGATTTTTATGATGGGAAAGTTTTTTATAATGCTCAGGCTGCTTGTCCTTGGTTTTAAAGTATTGAATTTTTGTGTATAAGGGTTATAAAATGACTGGTTTTTGTGTTATTATTTTCTTATAAGATAACTGACAACAGAAGCTTACAAACAACAAAGGAATTATAACAAAAATGTATAATATTTTTAAGTTTTATTAAATAATCATATCACATTAACAGAACATATTTTCTAGTACAGGTATTTATGTTTACGTTTAGTTAATGTGAACATATTAAAGTTTGCACCTAAATAGACAGTTTTTTCTCCATGAGCTACTTCCAAAATTGATATAAGGACGAAGATGAAAGTAAGAGAGGAATTTTGTAGGATAAAAGAAATGTTCTTTACTTTCATGTTGTTTTTTGTTATTTTTATCTATTCTTTTTTTCTGCTTGGACGTGTGAAGGAAAGACAAATAAGTATAATTAAAGTATATTGAGTACATAAATAGAAGAAGTTGTATGAGTATATTATAAACCAAAACATACATTTCCTAAACTTATCAATATTATGTATGTTATGTAGTATGTTATTATCCATATGTTTAGAGGTATTCTATAGGAAACTCAGAATACTTGGTAATGGATGAATGCGAAGCTTTGCATTGACAGGACACAGCGGCAGTCGATAGACGCTGTTCTTCTCAGGTTCCCATGATGCTATAAAAATTATTTGTGGAAGTATAATACAGCATGGTCACACTAAATGTTCCAAATAATCACGATTGTACTACGATATATCATAGTCAAAACGTCAGTAGTTATATTTAATACTAATAAAGGGATAAAGTGGTATTTTATTCATTTGTTCATCCAAAAGGAAAATTCATCCATATTCATATTTAAATTTGAAAATATAGTGCAATATAGTAAAACAAGGATGAACTAATTTTATAACCACTAACAAGGAAAATTGGCAGAATTGCCTAATAACAAATTAAATACATAAACACAATTATGCATTGTATTTAAGGTGTTATTTCCTTCAGGAAACTGATTTTCTGACATGAATCATTCAGGAGATTAATTTGTAATTATTTCGAAGATATATGTAGGTTGATTAAAGATTTCTTTTTAAATTTTATTTTTCGATAAATGTTAATAGGAATATTAAAAAAAATACGTATTATCAAACATTTTATGGAATATAGTGTTACCATACTGCAAGGTGAGGTGAGGAGCTAGTTACCATCAAGCGTCAGGCGTGGTGCTACCAAGCGAAGCGAATTAAGAGAAAGGGTAAATACCAAGGCTGGAGCGAAGACTCCGCGAAAAAAAGTGCGAGGTTAGTGTACTAGCGGGGCTGCTGGATCACCATAGGGCGCAGCCTTCGTTCCCTGTCGGGATAGAATTGAAACATGAGCTTTTCTTTTCTCGGATTACGCTCGTACGCACCAATTCCGCTCTCGTAGGAACGCGCGTGCCACAGCGCGGCCTGCGGCATGCCGGGGTGCGGGAAGGGCACGTGCGCGTACGGG
>NJDD01000360.1:59262-70022 GCA_002245505.1 Calephelis nemesis
GTTCTCCGAAAGCGTCAAAGTTCAACAATAAGTTAAAGTATACGCTGCGCGTGCACTTCGTGCCATGTTCCGCATCCTACGCCCTACAAATGCCGTCAATTCAAATATCAAGGATATCCCCCAAATGCCAACTGAGATTGCGAAACGGTATTGTCTGGTAACCTCTGCTCTGCTCCGACACGACTCACACTTGGTATGCACTTTAATGAGCTAAATATGTCACATGCCTGGAAAACGTTTTTTTGTATGATATAAGAAGGCAAACAAGCAGACATTTCCTGATGGTAAAAAAATCACGCCGCCTTGTGACATCAAAGGTGGTAATGGTGCGTTGCCAACCTGAAGCCGGGATATTAGACTTTGAGCAAAAGTAAGCTTACCGGTTACCTTACCCTCCGAACCGGAACAATTCAACGCCAAACACACCCATCTGGGCGAGTTTCTGCGAAACTCTACCACTTAATAGGATGTCACGGTGTTAGTGACGGTGTTATGAACCCTCCGACAATTAACACAATAAAAAAGCGAAATTGTTAACGCATGACCCGATGACCAACGGAAATATACCTAGATTAATTTTTATATATATAGAAGATGCGTTTTTAGATGTGATATTTTTTAAGCATCTTCATACTCATATAGCGATATTACCTACTTTAAAAATAAGATGTGGTTTAAAAAATGTAACCAGTAAAATAAAAATAGTAAAAGGAGTAACCGAGTGCTTCTAAAAAATAGTATAGACACAAAATTTTATTCTCCCTGAAAGTAAAAAAACCACGTATATTTTCCCTTTGAAACTAAATATACCTATTTAGTTAATTAAATAAAAACCACGAATGTTCTGCCAGAAGGACGATACATGCTTCAACAATTTATAGCCCTGGTATAATGAATGCTACTATTTTTTTATCCAACGAGTAATTTAATTAAAGCGCTTTACTTTCGTACTCCTAAATTAATGAGAAAGGGTTCTTTACTACTGCGAATGTTACATTGAAATTGCGTTGACGCTGTTTTCGCTGAATCTATTGAGAGGCATTAACATCTCGGGTTAACCAAATTAATTAGGATTTATTTACATAAAATGTACAAAAATGCTGAATATGTATTCTTTTAACTAAATAAAAATTTATGTTAAATCAAAACTAGACAAATCACATTTCGTTTCTGTGGTCTAGCACTGCACGAGGTCACAGGTTCGATCCCAAGGTTGGGCGGCAAAAAGATTTTATTTTATTTTGTAATAAAAAAAAACAACGCCCGGGATGGTCCGGTTTGGTTGGCTTGCCACAAATCACATTTTGGAACTTGGTGTCTTCGGTTAGTCGTGGGTGCGCTGGTTGTATCTGTCTACCTCTTCGGGATACGGGCGTGAGAACATTTTTTAGACAAAATAACATGCTGAATACATTAAGGCACCCACTAAGCTACCCCTAGTTTATTTTGTTGGATATTTACCCGGTTGGCGATGTCACAGTATGGGATTTATTGTCTTCGGCTAGTCGTAGGTGCTACCTCTGATTAGCTCTTATGCGCGTGAAGATACTTGTTTTCAATAATAAAAATATGTTAATTCACATACAACCATACAAAGGTATAAAGTAACAAAAGTATGACTTACCATATTTCTTGTTATCTTTTCCTTTATCTGATTTTCCTCTCGGGAACTGTGTTGGTACGCGCTCATTTGCTTCAATATCGTCGTAGTCAGGCTGTAAAAGACAAATTTCTCTTTAGATTTTAGCTTAGAAAAATACAAGTTTCACTGATGACTTCGCAGTAATACTGCTCAGGTTTATTATTTTAACTTGTCCAACAACAAGATCTAGATTTAGAAGATTGGGTTGGAAGGCTCAGGAAGCTTTGGTTTGACGTTGTGAAACGTGATATGAGAGAATGGATGTTGAAGGATGCTAAAGACCGAGCAACGCGAAGAAGGAGTAGAAAGAAGACGGACCCAGACCTTCGCCGGGATTAACGCCACGATGATGTCATTAGAAAAATATTAATATCTACTATAACATAAATGTTAGTAAAACTAGCATAGCATAGCAGTTTTTCCCGTGATGGTCCAGGCTCCTTTGCAGAATAGACTTATCTGCCTTCCTGTGCCACTCGTAAAAGGCGAGCATAGGCTTACCGTCACTAACACCGTGACATCTGGCTCGGTGGTGAGTTTCTCAGCGACTACCACGGATTGGCACCACCGCCGTATCTATTTCTGCCGCCACAACGTCAGTGCTTGCCGTTGACGTATTCCAGTTTGCAGGATAAAGTAGTCGGTAAAGTTGCTCTTGCTTGAGGTCCAACATCCCGGTCTCAGGTTGGTAATGCATCATTACTACCTTTGGTGTCCCTAGGCAGCGTGCATTTCGCACTATCAGGGAATCCGCCTTCTTGTTTGCCTTCCAATATCATAAAATAAAATCCTGACCTTCGCATGTTTGTAAAACTAACAGTCAGATCGGTCTTTTTTAAAAGAGCAATATTTTTGCTTGACTTCTAGGAGCATTTTCGCCTTGTACATTAGTACATTTTCCGTTACCAGTCGAATACTTTTTAAATAATAAAGGCCGTAGCCATTGTTTCTTACCGCATAGAAACTAAGTTCCTTGGTCATATTAAAAACTAGATTTAACTAGGTTCACTTTAGTGTGCATAGCAAATATGTGTTTCTCTGAATTTTCGTGTTTAACATTAAACATCTAAGCAACCAACGCTTAGCTCATTAGATAAATAATATGTTTAACAAAATTTTAGTCATAGATTCCGCCTCGTTGGTCGAGTGGCTAGCGGACACGCCTAACCACACAGACCAACGGCGATGCTCAGGTTCGATTCCCGACCAGGGCAGGCATTTGTGTGATGAACATTTAGACGTCTGCATTTCCGGGTCTGGGTGTTTATTAAATTTATTCTGGTATCTATGTATTAGTATCGTTGACAAACGCCCATAACACAAGCATATAATTTGCTTACTTTGGGGTTAGATTCAATTTGTGTAACTTGTCCGGGAATATTTATTTATCTTTGTCTTCATCAGATTCTTTATACATATAAAAGAGTACTATTATTCGTTAGGTTGGTTCTTTAAAACTGTTGATTTTATTGGCGTCGTAATGTGACGACCCCATCGACTGCTGGTGATCTGGTGGTGGTAAATTAAAGTAAGTTTGGATTTTGGATTACTCCATAATAGTAGGTAATACGAGTACTGCGCAGCAGCTCACACGGATTAGTACCATAGCCTTGTGCATTGCACTTGTCAATGGTCTCCAATTTCGTGTTCCGTAATAGAGGGTAGGGTAGCTGGTAGACTTACACATGTAGCCTACTCCGAGCTATAGATAGCGACATTTTAAATTTTTATGAAGGTGTAAGTACCTACTCGTAGTTTGTGAAGTCAGGGCTTGTAGAATTAGAGCATGTACCTAAAGTTATAATCTTCGTTAGATTCCGGTCATTAGATCTATAGACGACAATTGTCACTTATCATCAGGAAAGTTGTCAGCTTGTTCGCTATCTTGTAAATACTTATCTATCTTACGATTTACCGACTTGCCAGGAACAAATGCATAGTTCCTTATTAGTTTCTCAAAGCCGTACTACTAGCACCACGTCATACTAGACCGTGGCGCTATTTTTTTCATCACTATTCCGATAATTTGTTTTTAAACTAAATCTACGTTATGTGAAGTTAAAGTCAATTTTTAAGTTATTGTTTTTGGCTTACGAATTTAATTTTTTTAAACCAAGATACAAGAAAAGATTCTGATATTGTTTTGGCTAATGATCACATAAATAAGCTAAGTTATTATAGTAGGACTACAAACACAAAATAAACAAAAAAACAGCCTTTTAAAATGCCAGGCCAAATCACAAACAGGTAATTTATTGAAACATCTTAAAATATGAAAGTAATGTGCATATTGTTCCTAATAAAAAGCGACATATTCTAAAAATTAAAATGAAACAAAAGCGAAGGAAACACGATCTCGATAAGATGATATAACAACTATTTCAAAAAGTCCCTTTTAAAGACCGCAATGTAAAGAAAAGCAAAGAAATAAATGCGTGGGACTATACTTATCACTTTACAAGGTGAATCGAGATCGGTCGACAGCTAACGTTCATACAACCCCATATAGCACGGGGCGACTAAAATCTGTTACCACCCAAGCAACGACAGAAAAGGTTGCTTACATTTCAAACATATTTATTCTCTTTTTGTCCATTATCACTGTGTTAAGCTGTGTGGTCTAGTCTTTTATTGACACGCAATGTGATATGAAATCCTACTAATATTATAAATGCTAAAGTTTGTGAGTGCTGGCTTGAATGGCTGAACGAATTTGTCTGAAATTTGGAACACAGATAGATGGTGACCTGGATTAACATATAGGCTACATTTACTCGCATGGGTTCCTATAAAAACGCGGTAACATTTTTTAAATTACGTTCTTTTGAATTTTGTTCTACATTCTTATGTTGTAAAATATTATGTACCTACTTCATACTTTTAGGGCCACTTGCACATTCCCGGGTTACATTTGACACTGAGTTAAACTGTCAAATATAAGGTGATTTAACCCGAGTTAGACGTTAACTCAATGTTAAAGACTTAAACCAGGAACGTGCAAGTGGCCCTTATTATGTTAAAATTTTCAAGAATATGGCTGAACATAATTTTTAACGTTCTCTCTGATTGAGTTAAATTTAACTTGTTAAATTTTTAAGTATTTCAATTAGTGTTGAGGTATATTATCTTCATGTCTTTGATAGTTGACTGATTATCATACCTTATGCTTGCCTGGAAGAGATGTCTAATTTGGCAATTTAGCCTTTGAAATTGTTAAACTACCAAAACGTGACGTCTCTTTGTTTTATATTCATACATACATCTGTTCCCGCCAAATTCCTTTTGCAGTAGGCAGAGAGCATCGAGTACCAAACCTCACGATCGTGACAGACCTGTCTTGCTTCCTATACATTCGTTACCCTTTTCATATAAACGCGCCGGTTTCGGAAACATTAACATTCATATAAAATCAAAATATGCTAGACTTTGTTTTAGGTATGGATTATGGAAAAACAAAGTAAAATACATAATCAGTATCGATAGATATCACTATTCACTACATAATATAAAACAAAGTCGCTTTCTCTGTCCCTATGTCCCTTTGTATGCTTAAGTCTTTAAACTGATTTATATGTACTGAAGGTTTATATGTATACTTCATAACCGTGTGTCGGGGCGGGCCGCTAGTTGACAATAAAATTGACATGCTTTGACATTTTTGACTAATAACTTAATAAAATAAATGAATTATAAGATTCTGTTTTCAATGATTTGAAAGTTTATTTTCCAACAAAAATAAAATTGAATTATCCCATAATTTGCAACAAATCAAACATACAAAGTAAGAAGAGAAAAAGAAGAAGAGTTGCTATATAAGGTGTGAAACTCAAGTATTAACATAAAAATGAACACAGACAAAAGACATTCTTCATCGTTGTAATGTCATACCTAAGGTAAAAAGTGACTACGGCAATCGAAGCTTTCGCTTTACATTTATCTTGGCGGCGATGATATCACAGATATGTCATTGATATCGTCTCTACTATTGTTCACTGGTGTACCTATGGTCCTGAATGGGTACACTCAACAAAAGAAATTGTGATAGAAACGGAATACGTCTATTATCACAACAACCATTCGATCAGAATCTTAATCGTTCTTTTTGTACATCTAAATGCCATCTCAGATATGCGCGATAAGGATTGTAATGGGAAAAGTATCGCAGGATGAAAACAAAATCATATAAACCAGCGGGTATATCATGCAAAATTTTAGGCTTTTGTTGTTCGCTGTTGGTCTTTATTATTAAAATAAAAAAACCTTGTCATAATTTATATCTGTGATTTTCGTCCTTGCTCATAGCAAAAACTTTAAAAAAAAACAACTCAACAAAAACATACATAAACAGACACGAGTCGCTGTTTAAGTTTTACTGCGCTTAAATAATAATTATTTTATAAATGATTCATAAGCTACTCCGTGTATTTTTTGAAGACGCTCAATGTACCTATCTTCTTCAACTTCACTCCCATATCCCCGAAGGAGTAGGCAAAGGCACAACCAGGGTACCCACAACTATCCGAAGACACTCTAATCCTGAGCAACATTTTTTTTGTTAGAAAATTGGAAAAACCTTATTTTGTTTGTTTTTGTTGCCCGACCCGGGATTCGAACCCGGGTTCTCATGCACTCAAGTCCAAGAAATGAACCGCTAGACTACAGAGGCGAATGCTCAATTATGCTCAATGTAATTTTGGAATAATATTTTTTTATATTATTATTCTGTCTGTATAAATGTCCGATCCACTGTTACCGACAACACAATTAGGTTATATTAAATTTACATTTTTTTAAGGTTGTAGTAAATTGATTTAAGATCGATTCCGTCTTCTATAGTTGACAATGTTATTATCGAGAAAGTTGGCAATGCATAATGTACCGCAATGATCGATCATTTCCTTATTCGGCATTCGGTGTGCACCATATGACTGAGGCTTACTGGAGACGTTGTATGAAAATACATCTTTTTGCCACTAAAATAATGGTATTAAATATTATGTATTGTCTTAATAGGTCTTAATAGCGACATTTTTTTTACTCTTAATATTTAAGAGTAAAAAAAATGTCGCTGGGCAATTTGATATAACCACAAAAATTATGAGTAAGTAATTTAATATGTGTTTATGTTATTTATGTAAAGCGTTAACGCTAAACCCTCGATCAGGGAGGCAGTCGACTTATTCAGACATTTTTTTTATTTGATTTATATGTAGAACATACTATTTGGTAATATTGGAATACAATACTAGCGAATTATTAAAGTTTAGTTAAAAAGCTTTGTATAGAATAGACCACCTGTCTTCCTGCTAGGCAACTCCTAAAAGGCGGGCATAGAACTATAGGCTAACACTATGACGTCCTACTATGTATGTAGAGTTTTGCAGCGACTCGCTCGGATTGGTAATCGCAATAACTTGCAGATTGCAGTTGACGTGTTCCGGTTTGGAAGGTTAGGTAGCCGGTACTTACTTTTGCTCGAGGCCTAAAATCCCGACCTCAGGTTGGCAACGGACTATTACCACCTTTGGTGTCTCTAGACGGCGTGAATTTTTACCATCAGGAAATCCGTCTGCTTGTTTGCCTGCCATTATCATAAAAAAAAATAAGACGTGCGAGGCATCCTTTGGTTGTGTGGGTGGGTTACCTATTATGTGAATTGAGATGGCAAACAAAATGACACGCCAATGCCATAATGAAAAAAAAAACAATATGATAATGCGTCTTGTCATGAGCGGTTCTAATCGTTTGATATCTGTTATTTAAAGGTATTCATTATTAATGCGTGGTCATTCTCAATGATATTTTACCTTAAGTTGTAAAAAAAAGAAAACCTTAAGTTGTAAATCTGCAAATTCACTAATCGAATGAAAGAATGAATGAAAATGTTTTTTTTGTTATCAGATGTTTGAGGATGTGCCATCAAATCGTAAAAACAAAACAAAAACATTACATTTGCATGTAGAAGTTTGCAAATACAAAATTGTACAAACCTTATTATATTTAAATTTAAACTACGCCCGAAATGGAAGGTTTCAAAAATTTGTTAAACCTGTTACCTTACATACAAATTACGTACATGTGAACGTTCATCATTATGTATTAACTTTTAAAGGAAAGAATCGCTTTATTTTATACTAGTGGCCTGCTCCGGCTTCGCACGGGTATAAAGTATACATATAAACCTTCCTCTTCAATCACTTTATCTATTAAAAAAACCGCATCAAAATCCATTACGTAGTTTTAAAGATTTGAGCATACAAAGGGACCGCTTCGTTGGTCGAGTGGCTAGCGTACTCGCCTAACTGCATCGACGAACCGCGAGGCTTGAGTTCGATTCCCAACGGGGCAGGCATTTGTGTGATGAACATTTAGATGTCTACATTTCCGGGTCTGGGTGTTTATTAAATTTATTCTGGTATCTATTTTATTATTTCTATGTAATAGTATAGTTGACTAACACCCATAACACAAGCATATAATTTGCTTACTTTGGGGTTAGATTCAATTTGTGTAACTTGTCCAGGAAAAAAAAGGGGCATAAGGATAGAGGAAGCGACTTTGTTTTATACTATGTAGTGATATATCCAATATTTTTTCAAGACAAAAACCCTCGTAGAGAGATCTTGGACCCGCTTCGTTTAATACTGACAATGTTCTGATAATTGTTTTAAAAGTGATTTATTACTTTCATCATCGACAAGCTGTTGCTCGCGGCGTTGCCCGCTTGTGTAAATTAATGTTAGGCACGGGTTAATTTTAATTCACGTTTACTTTTAAGCATCAAATTTGAACCAGCATTTATGAAAAAGTATTTACTCTTAAATATCAAATATTGACCAGTATTTATGAAAAAGTGTTTACTCTTAAATATTAAAATTTAAACCAGTATTTATGAAAAAGTGTTTACTCTTAAATATCAAAATTTTTGCCAGTATTTATGAAAAAGTGTTCCTTTTTCGAATTCCGAAGTTATCGAGAAATTAAATATCGTAACCTTTTTAAAAGTAATGGTTTGAAGTGTTTGTTCCAAATAAAAACTATTTATTTAAAATCATTATATTTTTCGCATCATTTGGAATTCGAAGAATATTTCATTATTCACTTTGAAAGCACTCAGGGTAAATTGGCCTTTATCTGAATATAATATATCGCTGTCTGGTTTATTTTTCAAAACCCTTTAGGTCAAAGTTTGGTTTCCATTAAAAGCATTTTGTAATTCACAAGAAGAATTTTTCATCTTTTTTTTCATGATTTATATGATGTAGTCTTAAATGTTTTGTACTTTAAGTACTTTACCTTTAAACTCGTAGATTCGCACAAAATGAAAAAGACTATTGCAACCTATAAGAGATAAACATACATTTTTTCATTACAGTATTCATTTGTTAACCCGATAATAAACACACAAGTAAACACACGGGTTTTTTTATAGTAAAAATGTTGCTTAGAAGCTGTTACCGGTGCGTTACGAAACTAAACACGAAGAACAAGACATTTGTGAGCATTAACATTAAATCCCACGATTGTAACGTTTACGATTTTCAATATCGCAAAATGTATGTTCACAAAAATTCAAGTGCATTTAAAAGAAATTACACTGTGTCAATACAAGGAATAAAAATAATCTTGCTGTGCATGTGTCTCGTCTCCGCACAGTAAGCCATTCTTTCATGGGCCAATGTATACAGTTCTACAATAAACTTCCCACTTATATGAAAGAACTTCCAATTAATAAATTTAAGAAATGTGTTAAATGTAAATTAAATCAAAAAGGTTATTATAACATTGCTGAATATTTAGGAGATAAGACTGCTTGGGATTAATTGCTCCTCATACCAATCTCTTGTAATATATAATTTATCATTACATTTATTGTAAATATGTTTTAAAATAAGGAAAAAAAGACAAGCCCGCTGAGTTTCTTGCCGGATCTTCTCAGTGCGCGGCCGCGTTCGGATCCGGTGGTAGATTTATTATTATATAGACCCGTCACAAGTGCCTCTTGTAGGTTTATGTGAAATAAAGATGATTTATCAACTTAGATATGTGATATGTTTACAACTATTGATTGAATGACTAAAATTGACCAATAGCCACAGATTTCCTTGTAATCTTGCCTTGTAATCTTGTAAGCGTTGCAAAAAAAGCAGCTAAACATAACTTCATTTTCTCTTAATTTTAAAGTATGCAAGTCAAGAGCGTCTCCAACCGATGGCCTAGAGATCAATTTCATACGGAGATTGAGAAAAATATGAATTATAGGTTAAGTCGAGACCCTCATGCCTTTTACTTTTTGACTTGCCTTTCATTTCCCACTAAAACAGTAGCAAAGTAGTAGTAAAAGTACTAGAATAATCGATCAAAAAAGTCAAGCTAAATACATAATACTGTTTTTTCTCTTCCCCATCTTGGCGACGCCCTGATGCTAGTCTAGTTTTAGGAAAATTGTTACTATTTTTTTAGGATATTGGAAGGCAAACAAGCAGGCGGATTTCCTGATGGTAAGAAATTTTCGCCGCCTAGAAACACCAAAGATGGTAATGGTGCGTTGCCAACCTCAGGCCGGGACAATAGGCCTTGAGCAAAAGTAAGTTTACCGGCTACCTTACCCTCCAAACCGAAACACGTCATGACGTTATGGCGGCAGGTTTAGGTAAGGCGCGGTGGTAACAATCCGGGAGAGTTGTACCAATCTTGTTAAAAAGTCACTAAGCTTCTTATGCAATGTATTAAGAAATGTATTACAGAGTCTAACAGGCTTACATGTAGCGTATTTTCGTAATTATGATTTATTCAAGGCGATAATAAGAATTTGCGGTAGGGTAATACGATCTGTCGGCCATTTTGATGTTTATGATAATGAAAAAACGTGTGAATAAAGAACTTGTAAATTGATTTAAAAATGGCGTACGATTGCAGCGTCATGCGTAAATAATGCAATTTTCACTTAAAATAACATAGATAACAAACCGCATCTAATGTTCGGATTGGTTATACTCTACTTTGTTGGTATGTCTTAAATTGAAAGGTAGTTTGAACTACATTTAATATAAAATGAAGGTCAAAACCTCAGTCATTGCTACTTGCAGGATATATTATAAGGCCCACATTGTGGCGG
>NJDD01000360.1:96393-120450 GCA_002245505.1 Calephelis nemesis
TTTCCAATCCCAACCAACATTTTTTTATTGAAAAATTGGAAAAATTCTATTACAAAGAAAATAAATCTGAAAAAAAATATATAAAAGAAAAAAAAACCTATAGAAAGAAGCAAAGAAAAGCTTTATTACGCAATTTTATTGTAATTCCATAATCGTTATAACCAGCATTACCGCGATTAGATAATTATCTTAAACAGGCCGCATCACCAAAGTACACCATTAAAACTTAAATAAAAAAAGACCACGACTAGCCGAAGACACTAAAGTGCCACAATGCGAGGTGGCAATCTATCGCCAACCGGGCACAGCAACATTTTTTTTTAATTATAAAATTGGAAAACTCAAATTATATTTTTGTTGCCCGACCCGGGATTCGAAGCCGGGACCTCATGCTGTCAAGTCCTGAACCGCTAGACCACAGAGGCGACAACGAAATAACTGATACGAAATTATGCGTCATTATTAAAAGAGGCCATAAATGTTGTTAATGACCGGTACTTTCAAAATATTTCTTGCGGAAGGAAGTTTACCATGACGATAAAAGAGAAGAGAATTTTGTTAAATAATGGTTTCTTTGTAAAAATTTAGCCCAAAAATGAATTCAAAATATTTAAAAATATTACAAAGCAGTAGGTAGAAGTAGTGGCTACTGTTATATATAACTGAGTATTGTGTTGCAAACCTTATTAAAGGTTAAGTTGACACGTCGGCATAGATAACATTGTTTTACATCAATCACTAGGGAACTCATGGTGGGAAATCTGATGAAGACCACAAAAATTAAGGTTGAAATTTCATAATTTTGCTTTTATCGACTTATGGTCCACTTCATGAGTAAACATAGCTGGAAAAGACTAATTTATCTAACTCCAAAATAAGTAGGTGTACTAGGTGATAGAGTTTTGCACTAGTCTCTCGGATTGGTACCATCTTGAATATTCCTGCCGCCATAGCGTTAGCGCTTGCCGTTAACGTGTTCCGGTTTGTAGGATAAGGTAGCCGGTAAACTTACTTTTGCTCGAGGCCTAACATCCCAGCCTCAGGTTGGCAATGCACCATTACCACCTTTGGTGTTTCTAGGCGGCGTAAATTTCTTACCATCAGGAATTCGGTCTGCTTGTTTGCCTTACAATGTCATAAAAAAGGTATTGCAAATGTTGTCGAAAGTTTGAATTTTCTATTTAATACCACACCATCTAAATACAGAGAGTGTATTAGTAAACAGGGCGTGAATAACTAATAGTGTTTGTCGAAACTATTACGCATGTTAAAACATTTAGCCAACTGTCTAGAGATCTAACGACCACAACCCATCAGAAGTGGGATAATTGGGTCAAATCAAACAATAGACTTACTTCCTAGTAACGAACGTTCGTTAGTAATTCATACCCCATTAACTACGGCCACGTAATACCAGAGTAACAATGTGAGAAGATAGCACTGAAAAGAATGGTCATTGCCTCACTTGTTTGTTTTCGTTTTACATTTCCGTAGGAGTAAATAGATTACGCAAAGTGCAATTAGGTTTTAACAGGTCTTATATTTCGTGGTGACCTTAATATTTCAGATGGTTTCGACACAAAGATGTTCCTTTCAAGCAGTTAGCTTGTAAGAAGCGAGTGACTTTTTTTATGATATTAAAAGGCAAACAAGTAGACGGATTTCCTGATGGCAAGAAATTCACGCCACCTAGATAAATCAAAGGTTGTAATGGTGCGTTGCCAACCTAGGCCGGGATGTAAACTCTACCACCTAGTAAAGTGTATTAATATATTAGTTATCAACTCGACAAGTAAAGAATAAGGGCGCCGCCTCAGCTATTCCTGTATTGTAATATTTTACATTATCGGATTCCGGTTCGGGAGATAATGAAGACTATAGGTTTGCACATTATGCATGATAGCCAGTATGGCTACAGGAGAACGAAGCTCCCGTAACATTCTTGGTGTCTATATGTCGTTGTCTCTTAATACGACGAATGTCTAGTGCATAGAAACGGAATACGTTTAGTTGTTTTTATTTCTTTTTTGTGGCATAACAAAGCGGAAGAAGCAGTTATGACGGTAAGAGACTATGGTCGCCTATAGACACCTTTGTAGGCGACCATAGTTTCTTTGAACGCCTCGTAGGTCGAGTAGCTAGCGTACACGTCTAACTACATCGAGCAACCACGAGGCTCGGGTTCGATTCCCAACGGGGGCAGGCATTTGTGTGATAAACATTTAGATGTCTGCATTTCCGGGTCTGGGTGTTTATTAAATGTATTCTAGTATATATTTAAGTATTTCTATGTATTGACTAACACCCATGACACAATCATATAATTTGCTTACGTTGGGGTTAGATTCAATTTGTGTTACTTGTTCACGGATATCTATTTATTACTTGTTTATACCTGTGAATACTTCACTATTGCGCGATCGAAATCTAGAGTCACTTCTGTATCGGTATCCTCTATTACGGTATACGACAATAGCAAGCATTAACACAGGTGGTAGAAACAGGTATTATTATTTATATTTTAATAGCTATTTTACAGCAACTAATACTCGTCATATTACATTGAAATATTAACTCGAAATCGTGTATTTCGTAATATGCTTTTATTAGGTTCGAAAAGGGTATGAACAGGTGATGTCCCAATATCTTCACGACCACGCTGTGTGGCAATGTCATGACCAAACGACGGTGCGGTAAGAGTCGTGACGTCCAAATGACCGATGAATACGATGACCACATTAACAAATTATTGTCCTCATACTGTCAAATTACAGGGTGGCCATTTCCCAAAACGTGAAGTCGTGATTTTATTGTTTCATTGTATAATTTCTTTAAAACTAATTGGCTATGGCTTTGCCTATGCAATTAAGTTATTTCCATGGGAATTTGTTAAGATATCGAGAACAATAAAAGTTAAATTAAAAATTAAAAAAAAAACCGTCACAAGAACTTAATTTCCCTTTAAAAAGTAAAAAAATCGATTAATCTCCCAACGTTCACCCCCAACAGCTTTTCAACAGCTCAATCGGTTTTCAACAAACATAGATATGTTTGTTGAAAACCGATTGAAACGTGTTCTTAGATAAGAACACTCACACATAAGTTACCCTTAACACGAAAAAAACTGATTTGAAATCACTGCATCCGTTCGAGAGTTATGATACCACAGACAGACAAACACGCCAAACTTATGCCACTCCTCTTTTTGCGTCGGGGGTTAAAAATGGCTTACATCTTTGCACAAAGTCTAATCTTTTTCTAAAGCAAAATTCGTTTTAACTGGTAAAGTCGTATCATCGTAAAATTACACATTTTTAGGAAAGATAACAATCTAATTTATAAAATTCGCTTGTGTGGTTATTTTTTTTTTTATGTTATAGGAAGGCAAACAAGCAGACGTATTTCCTGATGGTAAGAAATTCACGCCGCCTAGAGACACCAAAAAGATAGTAATGGTGCGTTGCCAACCTGAGGTCAGGATGTTAGGCCTCGAGCAAAAGTAAGTTTACCTTACCCTCCGAACCGGAACACGTCATGACGTTATGGCGGCAGGAATATTAAACTCATTTCTTTTACCAATTATTATAAAATTTTAAATGCATATCGGGTAAATCTGAAAACAGTTAAATATTTATTTTACATCCCTGAACGTTAAAGGTTACCTCTAACTTATTTTAAGGACGATTTTTTTGCACATAGACAAATGCTTATAAGTGTAAATGAAGAGCTGGGTAAGATATTTCAAAGCAAGGTTTTGAGTCAAGGTACGAGACTCGCTTTTCATAATTCTTGTGTTTATCCCAACATTGCTGTGTGGAAACGAGAGTGGTGTGTCATAAAAAGCGTAAGCGTAGAATAAATTCGGTTGAAATGAGAGCGCTACGAAAAATCTGTGGTACGACGCTCGCTGACCGCATTCGTAACACTAAGATCCGAAAAAGAGTGGGATTGAAAGCGCCGCTAGTTCGATCACGTGGAAAGAATGGCAGGTGAAAGATTGACAAAGCAGATATACAATGAGAATGAGAATGGATGTAGGTATCCGGCGAGACCTAGGTTGACATTACACAGTGAAATCGCTCGTGTATTATTCGAGGGTGGTGTCAAGAGTCTCCAGAACCAGAGTGTGTGTATAAAAAGGCTAAAGAATGTAGAGGAAGCCAGAAAGGTGTGCAAAGATCGTGAGATTTGGCACTCAATACAGAGAGTATTACCTTGTATGGGTCTTGGTGTGAAGATATGTATGTATGTACACAAAGAGAATTTTTTGATATCAAGAAATTCATCTATTTAAAAACCCCACCAGAAACAAAATAAGGTAAAAAACGATTAAGTTATAAAAATCAGATTTAAAACACCAACGCTGGTTCTCTAAACAATTATATGGGCATGCGTGAAATTGTAATTTCCTATTTCAACATGTTGGTAGTTAATGCGTACTACCAACATTATAATTTCGAAGAAAATAATTACACTTAAGTACAGCTTTCAAATTTATTTTTATGAGGGTTTTTGGATTTTTTACGGCATCATGAATAAGTTTGTATCATGCATCATGAATAAGTCAGTTAAAATTCACTTTTAAAAGTTAGGGGGTAATATTATGTTTGACTGGATTTTTTTTAAGATTGCTAATTAATATCTCAGTCAATTCTGAATCGAATTCAAAAAACAATTTCAAAGAGCGTACTTTCGAGGTAGTCCTATTGCGACCAAGGCTGGATCTTATGATATCATTCCTGGGAAATCTAGAAAAATACGTAATTTTTACCTACCTAGCTACCTAGATGACTAATTTATTGCAGTTCTACTGTTTTGAAATTATATATTTTATTGTTGCATTTAACTTTAACGCTTTTTATCGAATCATAAGTAAAGTAAGTAAGTATCTTCACGCCCATATCCCCGGAGGGGTAGGCAGATGCACAAACAAGGCACCCACGACTAGCTCCGCAGTGTGATAGGTGGCTAGCCTATCACCAACCGGGCACATATCCAATCCCTAGCAACATTTTTTTAATAGAAAAATGGAAATACCACATTCTCTTTTTGTTGTCCGACCCGGGATTTGAACCCGGGACCTCATGAATTCAAGTCCAACACTCGGACCGCTAAACCACAGAGGCGATATCACGATAGGAGATTATCGCGTCATAAAATACTTATACTTACATGACTTTATTTTTAATATGCACTAAAATACATGGTGTGCCTTAAGTTTTGCCGTGCTTTGCATATGGTTGTGACAGTATCATCGTTCATACATTTTATAATTACTTAGCCAATCTGGCGAAATGTTTAATATCTGACTTAATTGGCAGCTTATTATAAATGATATGGAAAAATACGATCTTGTTTGTATTATTTTTACAGTTTTCTCTTCATAAAAACCTATAAGTGCCATGACAAAAACATTAAAAAAAAATTGTGCGAACCTGTCTCAAAATATATTTTTTATTTGAGTTATCAACGAACTTACCTGTGAAGTTCGATTTTAATTATCCTGTGTTCATAATTATGATTAAAGATATATTAAAAATAATAATAAAAGATATATTAAAGATAGATTAAAGATATATAATTATGATTAAAGATTTATGAAGCCCTACCTTAGTTTTTAAATTACTTAAATTGTCTCCTTCACGCAAAGGTTGTCTGGCAGAGATCGCTCTGAAGCGATAAGACCGCCTTTGTGCACCTAAGTTAAATATTATTATAAGTGAAAATGTGTGTATTTTTTTTTTGTAAATTTTGGTGCATAATAAAGTGTATTCATTCATTCATTCAAAGATAAGAACTATCCTCACAAGCTAGGAAAAGGTGATTAACTTTCAATCTTGGCGACAAACACGGATAAAAGCTCAATACTATTTCTTCTTCTTCTTCTTTTATAAATATGGCTTTAGATCGTTTTTTACGACTACATTTACAATACAATGTCAAGTAACAAGTCAGTTAATTTTTATGCAGTCCTGAGTCACTCAGTCTGGGTCTTAAGTAAAGCGGTGGCTTCGTTACTCAAGCTAATCTAATGAGATTTGACGGCAGCGAGGAAATAGACGATACACTAATTTCTTCATGATTATTTCATTTGTGCACTTTCACTGAACAAAATTAGTCTAATTCCCACCTAAATTAACCAATTACACTCAATATAAACATGAAATTCAATAATAATGAAAAAATTACGACCACCTTCATTCACAATGGCGCCAAAACTCCCTGTTAATACTATTTTGTACTTAGGAGAAGAGTTTACATTGATAGATTTACCTTAAATATTTTCTCCTGCTCCAGAGAGTAGCCGGGTAGTTTCACAATATCTTGACCTATTGCCGTCTCCTCGCTGTTGGTGGCGGCTGTACTCTTTACAAACACGCTACTCTTCGAATAGCGTCTGATGAGTATGTTACCAGCGTCATCCATCTTGATTTTGACGCCCTGAAAACAAAAAAGTCGTTTAGAAATAATAAAAAAATGTGTGCGTGTACTAGCGTACACTCGTAAGAAGTGAAGAAGTGAAACTTCTTTATAACGTTATTTTTCAAAAAATAATTTACTATATGCAACTTTACAGAAATTGGTTAAATAAAGTTTATTGCCAATCCCTACTCCGCTGGAGATAGTATACTTCGAATCACGCGTGGTAAGGATAAGAACAAAGATGGCGCGTAACGGAAAAATGTGACGCGTAACGAAAAAATGTTACACTAAATTTTTTTCCAACCCCGATAAAGAAGTTTCACTTCAAAAACGATTTTCTTTGTGAGAAATAGACATCACCTTTAGACACACAAGGTGGACACACAGTTCCCAATCTGAAAATGGTAAAAACGATGCTTTCATCCATACAAACTCTTAGTAGGTGTTAATGTGAAACGATACGAAGTTCGCCGGGTCCGCTAGTAAAATTTCTTCTTATAATTATATTATTTCGTATTATTATTTATTTGTACAGTTAACTATATTATATAATATGGTAAATCGAATTCAATATTTTGTCGACGAAGTACTCAGAAATTGAGTTCTTTCCTGGAATCGCATTATGAGAGCCACACTCAGCACTCATTATGGGACCATCTCTATCGATTAAGAAATGAATTTCGATGATTATTTTGTATCATATTTCAGAGGTAGTCCCAAATGAATTTGATTAAAATCCAAGAAGTGGTTTTTGAGTTACATTTAAAAAATGTTTTAGTTGGAAGACATAGTATAAAAAATTAAGACGGTTTTTGCTGTTTTACTGCTATATAGTTAAAGACTACTACTATAACGTAAGTTAATCTTAATATATCATGTTTCTATAATTTTTTTTTGTATTTGACATTAACATTATTGAAAGACGTATTTAAATTTTTTGTGTAGAGTAATGCAATACCGATTTTTTAGTTGTCTGATTGTCTTACGCCTTTGGGATAAAAAAAACTCAATAATGGAATTAGGAACAAGTTTACGTTCGAACAGAAAATGGTTTTTTAGAATGCTTCTTGCCTTCTTCCTTTGGGTTTTGGTATTTACGTTAGTATTTGCCATTAGTCAAGTAGAAATTTGCATCAAATTTACCGAAATCGGGATTCAATCATAATTAGACATAAGTCGTCAATAAGTTATGTCAGGGTCTTGAGTAAAGTACAAAAAACTTATATAGCAAGATTTGGTGGCAACGAGTAAATACACAATACGCTAATTCCTTAGTGATTATTTCATTTGTGCACTTTCACTAAACAAAGTTATATAAAATGCCACCAAAATTGACTAATTTCACTCAATATCAACACAAAATTCAATCATTATGAAAAATCTTCGACCATCTTTTCTCTCGATGGCGCCAAAACTACCGCGTCTTGCCTTTACTGGTTTGATTTTTATGATTTATCGAAATTCAAATCTCAAAAGCGCCAATAAGGTTTTACTTAAGGCTGACAATGGATTGCGTACATAATCTGTAATATTATCTCTTAATTGATATTTTAATCTGTCCCAGTTTCACCTGTAACCGTGCATGTAAGCTTTAAATAAGTCTGGAGGCCTCTGATCTTCGATAACCAGGGTGATTCACCTTTAACCGAGTGAGTACGGTACTTGTCTTTGTAAAAACCGTTACCGATGACGTCGTATGTCCTTGACATTTTTTGTTTCTTTTTTTATTTAAGTTTTGATGGTGTACTTTGGTGATGCGGCCTGTTTAAGATAATTATCTAATCGAGGTAATGCTGGTTATAACGATTATGGAATTACAATAAAATTGCGTAATAAAGCTTTTCTTTGCTTCTTTCTATAGGTTTTTTTTTCTTTTATATATTTTTTTCAGATTTATTTTCTTTGTAATTGAATTTTTCCAATTTTCTAATAAAAAAATGTTGGTCGGGATTGGAAATGTGCCCGGTTGGCGATAGGCTTGCCACCTATCACATTGTGGGACTTAGTGTCTTCGGCTAGTCGTGGGTGCCCTGGTTGTGCCTCTGCCTACCTCTTCGGGGACATGGGCGTGAAGATACTTTTTTTTCTTTTCTTTGTATGATGATATGAGATAATCTAATCTTTTTGTTTATTAAGTATCTTGTATTTCGGATAACTAGTTTGCTCTGTAGACGTTATTCTATCTTAACAACTGGCACATATACATATTATTATATTATATATATATATTCGTTACGTTTAAAGGCTTCCTAACGTTTCGCTTAACCCTTATTTCTTGGATAAGAATCTTCTTCAATTGATTCAATTCAATTGAAATGATTAATTATGTAATAACAACTCTATATATAGATATCTTGGAAATACATTCGGATTTCCGAAGCTTGACAAACACAGCCGAAGCGCATAATTTAAATAGTACTACTATAATAATGTCGTGCTCAGAGGCAAGTGACTTCTAATGTTTTACTGGAATTGTCGTGTTACAAACTTCAAACAATATAATTACTAATTATCAATCGGAAATGACTGAAATAAGTCATCATTCAAACATACGTGTAGGGGTGGTACCAGGCAGTAATTAGTAGTGGGAAGTAAATGACGAAACGTTAATCGTCACGATGTTTTCGAATACCTGATGAGCATTCGTCCATGAATAATTACTTCTATTACGAAGCGTTAATGAAACATGGCATACGGTATTTGGAACTTCATATGGAAGAGTCTCTTACAAGAGGGCACTTGAGATGGACTTGACATGTTCTTCGCTTCCTTGAGTAACTACATAAAAAAATATCTTTACGCCCATATCTACCTAAGGACTTCGTATGAAAGAGCCATGTACAAGACTATAGTGCTACTATTTAAATTATGCGATTCGGCTTTACACTTTTTACTTTTACTTTTAAAATTAGGTAACCTAATCTAAATTTAAGGGAAATTATTAATTATTTAATAACAACTCTATATAGATATCTTTAAAATACATTCGGATTTCCGAAGCTTGACGAATATAGCCGAAGACACTAAATCTTACAATGTAATAGGCAAGCCTATCGCCAAACCACGCACATATCCAATCCTGGACAAGATTATTTTTATTAGAGAAAAATATGCATTTTTAATTTTTTTTGTTTTGGTAGACCTCTCGTGGGTGGTTGTTCCTCTGCCTACCTGTTTGCGGATATGGGCATGAAGAAGATAAATGTTTGACCTTCCTACAATACTCCAAGTACTGTAAGGGGGTTAGATATTTTAGTTGATTACTGTACTTTGCACAGTTCGCAAGAAAATTTCTAAATCGACTTTTGTGTTTGATGGTACATATTTACTTTGTCAGGATTAATTATGTACTTAGAAAATTCTAAAGCAGCAACTTTTAGGCAGACAGAGCCGCAACAAAGCAAAATTTGTTGGGGTAGTATTTTTATTTTATATGTAGAAGAAAGGCAAAAAAATCTTACTGGGTTTTAATGGAGTGAGATAAACCATAGATGGTAGCAGTGCGTTTGCAATCTATCCCTATGTAAATTTACCAGTCTTCTTCTTCTTCCTTCATAGATATGGCTTTCGATCGTTTTTCACGGCTTACTTTGCCAATATCAATATTTATTAGTCACTATGTACAAAGTCATGTTAGGTCAGGGTCTTGAGTAAAGCGGTGGCTTCGTTACTCAAGCTCATCTAATGAGATTTGACGGCAGTGAGAAAATAGACGATACACTAATTTCTTCATGATTATTTCATTTGTGCACTTTAACTGGACAAAATCAATCTAATCCCCACCAAAATTAACCACTTTCACTCAATATAAACACGAAATTCAATAATAATGAAAGAATTACGACCATCTTCATTCACGATGGCGTCAAAACCTATTCACATGTCTTGCCAGTACCTGTCCCACTACAACAAACAAATCACACAAAAAGAAAATCATAGTGTTTGTAAAAAAATAATAGATCGTAATGACCGATGAGGTCAAACGAGCTACAATTTGACCTTACAGACATCATAAAATTAAATAATACCGTATACCTAATTAGTTTTGGTCCAAAAGTAATGATTAGGCACGGATAATAAAATGTTGATTACTTTTATTGCTCTTTGTACTAAATGGTAGAATACTAACAGAGTCTGGCTTGTATTCATACTATATTATAAATAGAAAATTGACCGCCTCGTTGGTCGAGTGGCTAGCGTACACGCCTAACTACACCGATCACCCGCTTGGCTCGGGTTAGATTCCCGACGGGGGCAGACATTTGTGTGACGAACATTTAGATGTCTGTATTTACGGGTCTGGGTGTTTATTAAATTTATTCAGGTATCTATATATAGTATTTCAATGTATTATAATAGTTGACTAACACCCATAACACAAGCATATAATTTGCTTACTTTGGGTTTAGATTCAATTTGTGTAACTTGTCCAGGGATATTTATGTATTTATTTAAATGCTAAAATGTGTTTGTCCTTGTTTCACGTTGCAACGCAGTGAAGTCTTGGTATATTTTTTTGTGTTGAAGTATTTAGGGGACAGGCTACATTTTATCCTAATATCTATTCAGGTTTTTGTAATGCCCTTCGTTTTGTCTTTTACGAGCTGCCAGGAAGAAAGCACATGGTCAATTTACACAGAGGACCCGGATCAACACGGGTTTTTTTCTGAAGAGTTAATACCGCAGACTCAATGGCTGTTTGCAGGTCCTAGGGTTAGATTTAATAATGAGTAATAGGAATTCCAGACGGTCGTAAATGTGGTTTGCATCCGTCAACCGCAGACCTAATTCAAATTTAATAATAATTTGAAGATGGAAACAAAGTTTCTTTCTAGGAAGGCATAAGACAATCGTCTAGTATGTATATGAAAACAGAAATTTGTGACTTTGTGAAAACGTGATTCAATCTTAGAAGCTAACCCACAGTTAAATATTTAACCCAAATATAAATGAATATGAAGTATTTTGATCTATGTTTATTAAAAAGACAAGTGTTCTAAGAATCAATGCAAATGATCTCTTTAAATTACATAATGTTGTCTGCATTGTTAGGCTATCCTCCATGTTTTTACGGAACTAAAATAGGCAAATGAGACCTTGTGCTCGACAGCTTGTTAGTGCAAGGTGAATGTCAAAAATATTTCGCTTCTATTGTTCGATTCTATCATAATCTTCATTTTTTTATTGGCTTTATTTAAAATAATACATCCTTGGTTTTTGTTCAATGTACTGATTGATTTTTTACATTTACTGTGAATCAATATTTGGTTGTGTTCATTTTCGTCAAATAAGAGCAATATATTTGTTTCTGATCTTTGGTTAGTCCTGGGTGCCCTGGTTATACCTCCACCAACCGTTTTCATGATACATTTTCTAGAGAACTATTAGCTTTTACTGCTAAGAACAAAAGTAATTACCGCATCGCCGCATCAAAAGGCAATGTATCATGTAAGGCAACACACAATTTAGTAACCGCTCTGTAGTTTTTGGGTAAAGAGTAAAAAAAATGATCTTCATCCCCATATCCTCGAAGAATGCCATAACCAGGCCGCCCACGATTAGCCAAAGACACTAAGTCCCAAAATGTGATAGGTGGCAAGCCTATCGCCATCCGGGTACATATATGATTCTGGGCAAATATTTTTTTATTAAAAAATTGAAAACATACATTTTCAATTTTTTTGTTCCCCGACCCGGGTATCGAACCCGGGAGCTCAAAAATCAAGTCCAACGCCAGAGCGCTAAACCACAGAAAAGAAAAAAGGTAAACCTGTAAAAGTGAAAATAAATCTACAAATCGTCTAAACTCATTAAGTATAATTTCAATTTTCTAAGATAAGGAAAAAGGGTATCTTTTTACTTTATCGGAAATGTAGAGTCCCTTAGTCAGAAATTAGCCAATAGTTCATAAGGCATATGATAGTCAACATCTTAGCTCAGTTAACCTTTTGGGTATATACTTTTACCCAAAAAGTTTTAATAACCTGTGGATTTTCCCCATGTTGGTCCAGGCTTCTTTGCAGAATAGACCATCTGCCTTCTTGCCAGACAGCTCGTAAAAGGCTTACCTTTGCTAACACCGTGACATATGACTAGATGGTAGAGTTTCGCAGTGACTCACCCGGATTGGTACCACCGCCGCCATAACGTCAGGGTAAGGTAAGTAAGGAGGGTAAGGTAGACGATAAACTCACTTTTGCTCTAGGCCTAACATCTCGGCCTCAGGTTGGCAACACACCAGTACCACCTTTGGTGTCTCTAGGCGGCGGGAATTCCTACCATCAGGAAATCCATCTGCTTGTTTGCCTTCCAATATCATAAAAAAAAAATAACGGGCACTCCTTAAACCTCTTGTTGACTCAAGACTATTGTTAGTAAGCGATAATTGGTTGGAATAACAGAACTGTAGTTACTATCGACATGTTTTAATAAATTGACTTATTGTAACTTTGTTTAACAATTATTTGATGATTACCCGTCAATGTTTTTGTCGAAGATTTCGTAGTGAGTCATGAAGGTTATCTATGAGTATACTTAGCAATTAACTCTAATAGTATGCCCAAAACATAATGTTTATGTAAGTGTTATGTAAAGCTATCTCTGTTTATAAACCTTTTAATCGACAATATTAATAATTTAAATGATATAATATTTTTAAGATCTGTTATGATTAAGTATTACATAAAATCTGTAATATATCTTATATATATCATTCTTGTGTTCGTGTGATTGTCACTGAAATCCTTCTAGACGACTGGACCGATGTTAATGAAACTTTTTGTGTGTTATCAAGGTAATTCCTGAATGGTTTAGATTGACAATTTGGTCTATTGGAATTTTTTTTTAAAATTTTTTTAATAATAGGATCCGACAGACTGCGCTACTTTTAAAACATTAATGTCAAGGGATACGAAGTTTGCTGGGTCAGCTAGTATATTCATATACACTTACACTTTTCGTTCATTCCGTTCATTTATTTATCACATTTTTTAATCATCAAATTGATAGGCTTTGTTTGGACTATTTAGTGGATGGTTTATGTAAAGTTTGCATAAAATTGGTCGAGTGGATCTTCATTTATCACATTTTTTGCAACAAATTAATCCAATAAATGGCGGATCATTTTCTTAATTGGTATTTTCTGTCAAATTAAATCTTTTTTAAGATGAGAATTGTACTGTCATATTGAAACTTTTTTCAGTTTTTTTATATTTTGTTTTGTTGCGTTATGTCATTCATGCGGTCATATACCTACGTATGGAAGCAAGTACCGGGCAGGTAATCAACGACATGACATAAATTTTTATTATGTGGTAGGGAATGAAGTTGGCAGATTTCTCGAATGTTAGAAATGGACGTCGCCACTTTGAGGTTGTAACAGCTTCATAATACGTTGATATTGACTTCGGAAGGGTAGAGTAGTCGTTAAACTTATATCTCAATTTATATTAGCATAAGATAGTGCTGCACCAGTAATATCTATGGTACCTACAGGGAATTGTAGTAACTGAAGAGTCATCTGATTATTCGTCATCCTTTTGTATTCAAAATAAGCAAAACAAAGGTCGCCAATATTTAACTTACGTCTGAATTTATATATATCGTAAAACTAAATCTGTAGGTACATGAATTAATATTCTTAAGAACAACGATTGCTAAGTATTATATACAGCATAAAGAATCTAAAATTTTGGTAACTGAAAGTTTTTGTCGGTTTTTCTTTCTTTCTTTAATTCTTTATTGTACAAAAAAAACATTAAAAAACAAGTAAATATATAAAAAAATACAAAAGGCGAGCTTATCTCTAAAAGAGATTTCTTCCAGCAAACCCAATAAATAATTTTCTATGTGACTGTTCACCTTTCACGCAACTCCTCTGGTTGGAAACGCACCATTACCACCTTTGGTGTCTCTAGGCGGCGGGAATTTCTTACCATCAGGAAATCCGTCTGCTTGTTTGCCTTCCAATGTCATAAAAAAAATCATTTACATTTACGCGAATTGTCATTATGCGAACATGTAATTTGTCAAACTGCTTAAGCTAAGTTATGCCAGCGACTGTACTTTTAGCTACAGCATGTTCAAAAATGATACCCCAAATTAATATTAATCGTACATTCGTAACATTTGAAATTCGAATTCATCAAGTAGACGCTCTAATATCCCGACATCTATGTTCGTGGTTTGGAACGTAATGATCTTTTTAATGTGTGGGCGTTTCTTTAGTTTCATTTAATGTTTCATCATCGATCAAATCGTCTTCATTTAATGGTATTGCAACATAAACTAAGTGAACTTTGGTAATATGGCTCTACTCTTTCATAAGTTGAATAAATTTAAATAAAAAATAAAGATTATCATCTGATTAGTGGTTTTATTTATGTTAGATTAAATAGTACAAGCAAAAATCCATCTAATTGCGAGGAAGACAGACCCAATAAAATGTAATTATTTACTGTCAAAGTTGACAGCCTTTTTTAAAAGTCAGCTAAATAACATAAATTTTAGAACTTATTTGGAATTCTTAGATGTTTGTTATTTTTTTAATTATTTACGATTGGAACTTTTTTTCATCACAGAAAGAATATGTCGTTTAATTTGATCATACCCTAAATCATAAAGTCTTGAAGAAACATCAGTTAAGTTTTTTTAATGGTGCTAAATGGTTTTTAATGTCTTTATAACCCGGCCCGGTACGTGCTTTGCTACGTATATAGCCGCATAAATGACATTACACAACAAAACAAAAAAAAGGAAAAAACACTGAAAAAAGTTTCAATAGGACAGCACAATCCCCGTCCGACAAAAGTTTCAATTTGACAGAAAAATATCCATTAACAAAATGATCTGCCATTTATTGGATTCATTTGTTGCAAAAAAAGTGATAAATGAAGATCCACTCGACCGATTCTATGCAAACTTTACATAAACCATCCACTAAATAGTCCGAGCAAAGCCTAAACATTTGGTTTGGATACTCACCTATCCTATCCCGTTCTTGAGTTTTAAAATTACAACGCACGGTGGCATTGATTTTTTCATATAAATATCTGGATTTATTGGAATTATAATATTCCTGGCGATGTTTTATGTTGATTTTTACTAATTTGGAAGATTAAGTTTGAAGAGTATATCCGTTAACCAGAAATCTGACATAATTGTTATTCTAATAGCTTTGATTAGTTTCACGCAAGTACTAAACAACTTTGAAACCATATGAAGTTAAGGGCAAGACCTAGTATAAAAAAATATTACCTGTCCTATATGTTTCTTTAGTTCTTCTGTTTTTTGGTCTCTGTGTGGGTTGTCGAATCCGCAAAGGCCGATTCTGTAAAAAAGAAGAAGATAATACATTAAAATACATTCCAGACACGTAAAACATTTTTCACAATGATTTTTGCATATACTGGAGAATAGCCAAGTGCCATTAGAATAATCTATGGTAAATCCCGATGTAAAATAATATCTTCAATGATCAACCACAAGGTTAATTTACTTTGTCTCAATGCAGTTTAAATAACTTGTCATATACAAGAATACATCAACTTGAATTCAAGAATTTGAAATTGCCGTAATTTAAATACCTATTACACTGAGTATGTAAACGAATATCAGTTGTATGAGTCAACCAAATATTTAATGATATTTAAATAAAGGAAATGTTTTTGCTTAATTATTGTACAGGTTATATCCAGCACATTGCATTACGTACATATGTTCACGCCGAAACCTTTTCGCGGTAGGCAAAGTGTAAAGAATAACACCTACATATGTTCAGGGATCGTCTCTTTCAAATAATATTCTTTAATTTTCTTCGCATTCAAAAAGATTCAGAAAGGATTCAGAAAGTCATTCACAACTGTGGTCGGTATTCAAGACTCGGATGATGTAGAGTACCATCCACATTCACACTGTACCTACATCTGTATTGTCAATCTTTCATCTTCTGGAACTGGTTCGGTAATGTAAAAGACATTACCGAACTAATTCTTTTTCGTATTTAGGACAAATAGTATGATCATTTTAAACCAGTGCTGAGAAAATTATGAAATATTTTGCTTATATTAAACAATATTTGAATGTCAATTTAAAACTAGAATAGATTTCATTTAACATTTGATAGTGCAACAATTTGTTTGGATATCGCTTGTCCATGTTTGGTTCTCATGTTACGAATTAAAGAATGACGCCAGAGGAATTTGTCCAGCTTTGGCAGTTTCCTCACGTATGGTATCGGAATATTGTGTTCTGAAAACCGTTCCTCACTCGCCTGAGAATCAACATTTGTCTCATTGTTATTCTGAATGTAGACTTACTTCGGACTATGCTTACAGATAGCCAATTTCTATTTGGCTATGAATTTTGTTGGATACGTAGACTTGGTATTTTCTCAGCCTATATTTCTTGAGATATTGAATAAAATAAGACGACGTCGACTCAGGCGAATAAGATTTCCAGATCGTGCAAATCAAAATGTGTTTTTTTTTAATTTCTAATTAAAAAAGAACGTAGACCAGGATTGGATAAGTGCCCGGTTAGCCATATGTAAACAATTGCTGGACTAAGCAGTATCAACTAATCGAGGCACTGGTTGTAACTTTCTATAACATTTCGGAGATACGGTCGTTTTACTTTTTTACGAAGATTACTTATGTAGATACTAAACTACTAAAAACTAAAAAAACGTTTTCATATTTTTTTAATGAAATTAATAGCTTATTTAAATAAAGTAATAGCTCAAGTATTTTCTTAGAAATTAATTAATTATTCATACTTACACATTAACATTGACTTATAAATTTATGAAAAAAATTCCAGTATAATGTAGATGAGTTTATTTTCTGACAACATCAATTACAATTATTTAAAAAATAAATGCAATAAAACAGTAGTAACCGAATAGAAATTTACAAAAAAAAAGAAATATATCCACATTACTTGATGATGAATCAAACATCACCTAAGGCCTCAAGTATTTGTAGCTTTATTCTATCATAAAGTTAAGATAAATTTATTTTTCATCATCATCATTATAATAATGAAAATTCACCAAGTGACGACGAAATCAAAATTCATTTTGTTAATAATTTCACAACCCTAGTTCAAGTTAAAAAAATACTTAGTATTCCTGGTACGTATTTGGCACGCAGTTCCTAACGGTACCTCTTGTAATATGATATTGGACAAAAGGCAGCAATAAATTTTACATTCACAGCCCGAAAAGCTCAAGGTGATATCTCACGCACATGGACGAGCTGGAAATAACCGTAGTTTCATGCAATAACTTCCAGACGGTTGTAAATATGCCTTTCAACAAAGGTGACCTTACTGGTTTGCAACCATCTAGACTGTAGGTTTAATCTAAATTTAAGAATAATCGGAAGATTAAAACAAAATTTCCTCTAAAGCAGTGGTTCCCAAAGTTGTTTGTTTACGACCCATCTAAAAAAAATCTCCAAAATCAGGACCCACTTCTAGGACATTTAACTGTTACCAATAAAGGACTAAGGTTGAACACATTTTTTTTTGTGATTTTCCTAATTTATTTATTTAAGTCTTAATTAAATAACTATATCAAAATTAGAAGAATTAAATTGTTGGTCGTGTGGTGTATTATCCGCAGGGTGGTGTGCTATTCTATAGGCAAGGCTCATTCAATATTCTTTTGAGACCCACCAGTGGGTCGCGACCCATAGTTTACAAAACCCTGCTCTAAAGGTTACATTTGTTGGAAGACATGTTTACAACTGTCTAGAACTCCTATAAGTCATTTTGGGTGCATATATTATGTAGAAAAGGTTAAATAGTAGATCGCGCTAAAGATAATCAAACTGTTGCATTTCCTCTTTGAAATTAATAAACACTTAGACTCATTTCTTTATAGCTCTTTCAGCCGTTTTCATACTTTCTATTTAACCATTATTATTAATCTCGTTGGTCGAGTGGCTAGCGTACTCGCCTAACTGCATCGACGAATCGCGAGGCTCGGGTTTGATTCCCGACGGGGGCAGGCATTTGTGTGATGAACATTTAGATGTTGTGTGATGAACATTTAGATGTCTGCATTTCCGGGTCTGGGTTTTTAATAAATGTATTCTGGTATCTATTTAAGTATTTCTATGTATTAGTATCGTTGACTAACACCCATAACACAAGCATATCATTTGCTTACTTTGGGGTTAGTTTCAATTTGTGTGACTAGTCCAGGGATATTTATTTATTTAGAGAAAGAGCTGAACAGCAGCTCATTTTAATTGCTACCACCTTACCTATTACTACCATCAAAGCATAAGTGATCGTCAATATCATGATGCGTGCTGAAGGGTAGAGTAGCCAGTAAATTTGGACACGTGGCCTAAGACCTCGGCTATTAGATACCGACGCACCAATATCATCTATGCTTTTTATAGGTGAACCTCTCTTCATAAAAAAAATCTCAATCTGCTTGTAAACTATCTTAGATAAAAAAATATAAAAAAGCTGGTTAACCTCTCTGTGACGCCCTTGTTCAAAATCCAGAAAATTGTTTGTTTTCGATAATAATAATAAATAATGGACAAGTTACACAAATTGAATTTAACCCAAAGTAAGCAAATTATATGCTTGTTTTTTTGGGTGCAGGCATCTAAATGTTTACCATACAAAATTCTGCCCTCGTAGGCAATCGAACCCGACCCTCGTCGGTCGGTGTAGTTAGCTGTACATCCTAGCTACTCGACCAACGAGGCGGTCAGATGATATTGCTCCGTATTATTATTATTTTTTTTTTATTTATTTTATGATATTGGAAGGCAACAAGCAGACTGATTTCCTGATGTTAAGAAATTCACGACGCCTAGAGACACCAAAGATGGTAATGGTGCGCTGCCAACCTGAGGGCGGGATGTTAGGCCTCGAGCAAAAGTAGGTTTACCGGCTACCTTACCCTCCGAACCGGAACACGTCATGACGTTATGGCGGAGGGAATAGTTAAGGCGGTGGTACCAATCCGGGCGAGTCGCTGCTAAACTCTACCACCTTGTAAGATGTCACGGTGTTAGTGACGGTGAGCCTATGCTCGCCTTTTACGAGTTGCCTGGCAGGAGGCAGATGGTCTATTCTGCAAAGGAGCCCGGGCCAAGACGGGGTAAAATTGCTTGTTTTAGATGGTATTGTTCTGTATTTAATTATAGCATAGAATGATTGGTGGTGGTGGACGGCAAGTGGTGGGGATGGTAGCGTCGGTGTTAAGGTCATCACAGTACTTAAGAAGTAAACATTAAGAAATATGCACTTATTTCGTGAGATAGAAGCCCACACAATAAAGATTTTGTGGCAGTAACGGATAATTACAAAATCAGATTATTAGATAAGCCTTTTGGCCTGAATAAGATTATATGACCCAAAGTATTGTTAATTTTGCATTATATGAAGCTGCTAGTCGTGATATAGTTGACCTTTAATATTTCACAGGTAAACGATAAAGTTTTGACCTTATTACAACCTCTATTGAAAAGGAAACAAAAATAAAGAATTAGATTTTAGTGCTGTGTTGCAAAGATTGAATGTAATCGATAATAAAATTTTAGTTGTTATTTGTAACATCGTATAAATATTTTTGTATTATGTAAGCATAAAAAAGCACATTATGTCAGCATATAAAAGGAAAAAACACTAAGTTGTTTATAT
Organism: Calephelis nemesis; assembly: GCA_002245505.1. NCBI lineage: Eukaryota > Metazoa > Arthropoda > Insecta > Lepidoptera > Riodinidae > Calephelis > Calephelis nemesis. Next base: position 116,485 of record NJDD01000360.1, read on the forward strand.
AAATGTCTATATTATCTCTCTATATAAAAATAATCATCATTTCATCTGCATTGTATCGCCTTTGTGGTCTAGCAGTCCGGTGTTAGACTTGACTTCATCTATTTCATTAGACATAAAAAAAGTGTAACTTTGAAATCTGCAGTATAAAAAATTGTGTGTATACACGCGTTAGAAGTTATACTTCTTCGGCGTAATAAGATAAAAATCTTTTTAAAAATTTTATCTTTTGCTTTATTTTACATTTGTAGACAAAATGACACTAACCAAAGAAATTACTTTTAATTTGTTGGTACCTTTTTTTGAAAAACTAAAATGTTATTTATAGCTAACTTCATCATGTCGGTTTTTCGTGACGGTGTGCGCGCGCATCGTAAAAATGTACAATCATCATTTTTTCCTAACGCGACAAAAGATGTATAACTTCAATAAATTGCTGAATGTGTTGCTAGGCTCATAACTTAAGAACGACCGCGCCTGCACCGATTTAGCTATTTTTTATTGTGTAAGTTATTGCTAAAAGAAGTTTCTTATGAAGAGCAAAACCGGGAAAACTGAACGGGTGGAACGAAATTCGCTGGGACAGCTAGTGTTCAATAAAAAATATACGAACGTAGGACAATAGGAACGAAATATTTTTTGTGTCTGCTTGACAGATCGCACCTTGAGAGAGACCTCGAGCAAAAGCAAGTTGACCGGCTACCTTACCCTTCGAACTGGAAGACGTCAACGGCAAGCACTGACGTTATGGCGGCAGAAAAAAGTAAGGTGGTTGTTACACTTAACAAAAATCTATTAAATGTAACAATCGCATTAATCGTAACATGATAAAATCAATATGGGACAACCTCAAAAACATGACCTATCTTTCTGAAAAAGAACCATCAAAATTGGTTAACTATTGGTCAAGTAATCTCGTAACAAACATGTGAAAAAAACAATAAAAAAAGATATAGCCGAAATGATAACATTCTCCTTTTTTGGAGTCGATTAATAAGAGCATATAAAACAATGCGATCTTTGTGCTTTAAAGTTACCTTTATATTCTAATATCATAGTAGTGACCTAAATAAACGGCGACGTTAATTTAGAAACATGTGAAAACAACAAACATGTGAAAAAAACAATAAAAAAAGATATAGCCGAAATGATAACATTCTCCTTTTTTGGAGTCGATTAATAAGAGCATATAAAACAATGCGATCTTTGTGCTTTAAAGTTACCTTTATATTCTAATATCATAGTAGTGACCTAAATAAACGGCGACGTTAATTTAGAAACAAACAATCCTATTAATAAACTCCAATAAACTCCCATTAAAATTATAGACGGTACGTCGAACCAGCTCCTTAGGTGAATGGCAGCCTTGAGAAGACGTTAGTGCCAGGACTACTGTCATTTCGCGAGTGCCACACGTTAGCTGTTACAAAATTGTATGAATTAATGCCTGATTTACGAAACTTGTTTATAAATATCGATATTATGTATTTTGGATTGATTTATAAAAGTCTGATTGAAAAGTATGGCATGGGTTGTTATAGTATTAATTAAAACTAGTGGTCGCCCTTTGATCGAAATTCGACCATTGTAAATTTTAATTGTTGATAAGAACGTCATCTTCATTTTTCAAGACCAAGTACTTTGATTTCAAACTTTTTAGTGCGCCATATGTGATCTTTTATCGTTATCATCAATATATTTGTTTGTGTGTGTCAAATGTATAGTAGTGTGTTTAATGTTTTATTTATTGATTTAATATACTTTATAAGCTTATTGAAAAATGTTAGCGTTCTGCACTTCTTCTACACACGAACTATAAGTTTGGCAAATTTTATGCTCCTGCGTCCGCGCAATTTTCGTAAAAAAGGGCCCAAAGTTTTGGCATCACATATTAATATATTAATGCCTGATTTACGAAACTTGTTTATAAGTATCGATATTATGTATTTTGGTTTGATTTATAAAGGTTTAATTGAAAAATATGGCATGGGTCGTTAGTATTAATTAAAATAACGACTTATAAGTTTTATAGACAAAAACTTTTGCCTTTAACGAGTTTAGTGAAATATTTAAAGCCCATCCTATTAATTATATTGAAGTTCAAGGTTATAATAAAAAAATTACAGATTTTATTATTAATTAATACTTTTCTGGAAGAGAACATAGTTAATATGAAACAAAATTAGAAAAGCTTATATACATTTTGTTGATATTACTGTTATACGTAATATACATATTTATTTAAAAAGTGAACCTTAAATCAACTTAAATATTATCAATTTTGTTTCGTTATTCAAAAACATCCTTTTTAAATTAAATAAAACTAGAAATAAAAAGAGCAAGAGCAAGAGAACGAGATTAACCGACATAGTTCAAAGAATCAGCAAGCTGAAGTGGCAATGGGCCATGGGCCACATTGCCACCCGACAACCGCTGGGAAAGAAAGGTTCTCGAATGGCGGCCTCGCACCGGAGGACGTAGTGTTGGACGACCTCCCACCCGGTAGACTGATGATCTGGTCAAAGACGCGGGGAGTCGCTGGTTACAAGCGGCTGGTGATCGTGACTTGTAGCGCTCTTTGGGGGAGGTCTATGTCCAGCAATGGACGTCTTCCGACTGATGATGAGAAATAAAAAGACGAAAAATCTACCCAAGAACTAAACATAACAAAATTAAAAAAAAATAGAGACCATAAAACAATAAGTAAGAAAAATTTGCTAGCCCAATATTAATGAAACAGCATTGATTTTCACTCAATGTTACGTAGTTAGCTCCTAAGTTACGTAATATTATTAAACTAACACATAACCGAATTGTTTTAGACTTAAAAGCATCCAAACAAGTTTATTATAATCCTATTATTTTTCTTTAACATTTTCAATGCTACACTCATTATAAGATTTATACGAATGGATAGATAATTAGAATGGACAGTATTAAAGCAAGAGTTAATGGCGGAGATAATAGTGTAGAAACCAACAATCACATACTGACTTCGACCGTGGCTACGCGTGACCAAGTCAAGGCTATGTCATATAATGAAATGGTTAACAAGCATTGGTTATATATTGTTATCTAATACAATTACTGGTTTTGTTATTAGCTGTTTCAGTCACGATCCAATGAAATTGTGGCCTGATTGTGGTACACCAATTGTAATTTGATTGCCACATTATCCACCAATCACGTGTGACCCTCGTAATTTTTAATAATCTTTATATATAATTCTTGTGTTCGTGTGTTTGTCACTGAACTCCTAAACGACCGGACCGATGTTGATGAAACTTTTTGTGTGTTTAAAGGAATCTCGAGAATGGTTTAGATTCACAATTTGGTCTCCTGGATAATGTTTTTTTTAGTTATTTTTTTAATAATAAGTAGTTGTTGATTTTGGAATGTTTCACATTGGATCCGCCAGACTGCGCTACTGTCGAAGCATTAATGTCAAGCGATACAATATAATACACATATAATAGTAGAGGAACCCGGTATGCTAAATGTGTAGTTACTCCAGTGTAGTGGGCTTTGTCGGTTAGAAGGTGAAGAATGCAAAAGGTCATTTGATATTCATAATTTTAAAACTTAAATGAAATTTACTTATCGTTCCACTAATGTCATAAGTGGCAAACCTGTCGCCTATAGTTTATTCTAAGAACTGTTATATTTATTAGAATAATGATCAAACATAGTTTAAGTTTTCCGAATCGGGAATGGAACCTGAGCCAACAGCAGGTAATATTCCTACAAAATTACCTTATTTGTCCAAAGTAAATTTACATTTTGTAATTAAACTAATTATTATAAAACTGATATCGATTTTTTTGATATCGGGTATAAAAATTATGCGCTCTCCAGACTCCGAACTATTTCCACAAAAATATTTATCAAAAAAATGTTATTAAGAATAAAACAGTAATAAATATAAAACTGTACTGTTTTAAAACAGTGATTGTTGCGTATCCTCCGACG
>NJDD01000360.1:124823-158933 GCA_002245505.1 Calephelis nemesis
CTAGCTACTTCCTCCTTCATTTTCATAAAAGCAGGCTGGTTTGGGAGACTCTTGACATCACTCTTGGATGAAACCGTACCGATTTGGTGATTGTTAATCTATGTCTTAGTACCTACAACCAATCAAATTTAAGAACCAACGGAGTATGTCCCAAAGCTTTTTTTCAATCCCTACTCTCCCTCTGATCTCAATATTGCAAATGCAACCGGAGAGTGTAACACCACAGATTTTCTGTAGTGCTTGAATACATACAAATCTATTTACAGCAACTAAATATTCCTGACGAGTAAAACCTAACAGAATTTTATCTCTAAGATCTAATAATTATTATATCACTTCATGGAACATATTATTATAGAGTACCTGGATGAAACAGTCATTGACTTCGTGTCACTTAGCAACGCTATCTGCTGGAACAACTTTATTACTCATAAAAAATAGTATTATTATTCACCAATAGATGTCAGGAAGAGTCATATTTTTCAGTTAAAACAAGAATAAAATGACATTTTCTAAAAATGATTCCTGAAACCCCTTACATTCTAAATTTCATGAAAATCGTTGGAGCCGATTCCATACATGTATATATATATACAAGAATTGCTCATTTAAAAGTATAAGATAAATCCATAAGATATAAAACTAGGTCATATTTATCTCAAACCAGTAGTCCAACGTTTGCTTTCCGGTTAGTAACCTTCAATTACAATATCGGCCGTCCAAATCAGTTGGACGCACTATACCGAAGCTACTTTCTTTTATTGTGCCCTTGTATTAGCAATTAATGATGCCCCAGATACTATTGGTGCCAATATCAAAGGAAAATTAACAAACAGACTTTCTTTTTTCTACAAATATTGTATTGTGAATATTGTAATTATGGGAGCATCAAAATCAGGGCTTTTCTTTTTATAACTTTCTAGAATTTACGTTAAGTTACCGTTGTAATATGACGAATGATAACTTCATTTGGATACATTTTGAAAGGATACTCATAATAATTATAGCATCGGCAAGCAATGATGGCCAGTTTGACAGACATATTATCAAAAAAATATAATCAAATGCCAATCGAATTTATAAGTTTCTATATTTAAAACTAATATGTCCATAGTCATTGTTAATTTAAAAAGTTTTAATAATACAAAAATTATTTAAGCAACACAAACGTCAAACTAGCTATTTTTCTTCTTCTTCTTTTTTAAATATGGCTTTCATTAGTTTTACACGACTTATTTAGCCAATGTCAGGATAAGCTATTTTTGCGTGCCAGTAATATTAAAAAACGACAATTGTCAATCATTGTGCCGTATATACGATAAGTATCTAATAACTAATGCAAAATCGAAAATATGCAATTGTATTTAAATATTTGTTTCTTAATGAAAGAGATTTTAGAAGTAAAATGAAAATCAAACTTTTCATTTATTTTACACTTATATACTAAAATGAAAAATCAATCAAAGTTTAATTATAATGTACTAACAACTAGATAAACAGACTAACAATTAGATAAACAGGCTTGTAAAAAAATTATTTAAAATTATCAATTTTGCTACACATTTTTTTTCAATGTTGTAAATGTAGAAGTTAGATATCTAAAACTTTGGGCCTTACTGTGTCGTCATCAATTAATGCCCTTTTGATAATATAATATAATATAAACAACACCTTAAATAAACCAGCGCTTACTGTGACGAAAAATTGAAACTATATTGCTTAAAAGCCTTTTGCTTTTTTACCAACTGAACTCATCAGTAATCAAAATAGAAACTAACTATGTATTACGCTGTTACTTTCTGGTTTGAGCCCCAAAAATGAAATTCCCACAACGCATTTTTTATTATTTTGTTATCTGTTATTACCACTGTTTTCGTTTCGTCACACTAACGACGCTGTTTACAGTCCAGTTAAGATGGTCGCACTATACCTCATTTCCACCTTGACAAATGTTAAGAGGTAGCACATCCTTTTGAATAAAATTAAAATGATTTATTCTCAGATCCCGGGCTTTATTATCATTAAAATAATTTTAAGTTCTCAAAAACCAACTATCCCATAAATAAGGGAAAAAGGAACAAGCCCAAAATGATTTCTTCTATCATACACTACCAGACCACACACTGTACGCAATTTGTATGACAAATAGAAACATAAAGATAAATTATCTCCTACATTACACGCATATAAAAGTAATTTAATAGTATAAGGTAAAATTATAATCGTCAACTTAAATGTTTTTATTCTTTGCGTATTGGAAAAGTTATTGCAATTTATTTTGTATTATTGTGTTTTATTAGGATGTCATGGGCAGGATTTACAATATTACATTATTTAAATACTAGCAGATTTTGATGAAACAAAGCCTATGTAACTCAGAGATAATGTAGCATTCTAAAGAATTTTTTGAAATCGGTTCAGTACCTAGTTCCGGAGCCTATTCATTTCAAACAAGCAAAAAGTCAAACGTTTCCTCTTCATAATATTAGAGTGTAGATTACCTTTTACTTGTATTCTGCTATTTAACTTCATTTTTTCTGTTTTCCTACAAAGTTAATAAAAGCAGCTTTGTTTGAGTATAAAAAATACTTATTCATTTTGCAGGAAGGCTTCCGACGTGGCGGATGATGTGGTCGTTAGAATACAATGTTTCTATCACCCTCTGGTGATGATCTAGTAATTTGGGTTACTAGAATAATACATTCCACCAGATAGAGTTTCCAACAACTAGCCCAGTTTGTTATAACTAGGCTCAATATTCGAATCTCACCCTGGCAATGCGTCATCACCATCTTTTGAGATTAGCGGTATAAATTTCCTACCAACAGCTTGTTTGTTCACGGAATCGATGAAAAATCGATTTTATAAAAGAAGATTGTTGTATAAAAAAAGATTAGGCCCTGGTAAAGGAGATAGGATACTTTCAAGCCTGATATCTTAATAGATACATACTAATTAATAACTAATAATAGATTTCTTGCTAAAACCCGTACGGGGTAGGCAGAGAGTATCGAGTTTGTGCAATAAAGTCTATAAAAATAACTATCGCCTTATAATCTTTTTGCAAACATTTTTATTACACAATATCTAATCTGTGGACATAACCTGACCAGAGATCAATGTATTAAACGTTCATAAATCTAACAAAACTTGTACAATGTTTAATGCCATATTAAGATATCGTAGCAATTTAGATAATATACACGACTAATAAAGTCAATACGCCATTAAACACCATATTAGTTAAAGGTCTTTTAGACGATTGTAATATTTGTTGCAACACTTAAAATTCTTAACTTGTCTATGGTTTAGAAACAGTTAACGTATCACATAAGAATGTATCACTTTCGCTTAGAAAGTGAAACCCTCCACTTAAATGTTAATAAAAGGTTTCTATTGATATTTATCAAACCACTTTTTATTGACCATTGGATATATCCAATTATATGAAAGAACTTCAAATTAATACATTTAAGAAATGTGTCAAATGTAAACTAAATGAAAAGGGTTATTATAACATTGCTGAATATTTAGCTAATAAGACTGCTTGGGATTAATTGCTCCTCATGCCAATCTCTTATAAATATAACCCCTTCTTCTAATTCTTATAAAAATAAATATATCGTTACATTAATTATTGTAAACATATTTTAAGATAAAAAGACAAGCCCCCTGAGTTTCTTCCCGGATTTTCTCAGTGTGCGGCCGCGTTCCGATCCGGTGATAGATTTATTATTGTATAGACAGCGTCACAAGTGCCTCTTGTAGGTTTATGTGAAATAAAGAAGTAATTATTATTACTACTATTATTATTATTATTATTATGATAAGACTACTTGAAATTTTAAATTAACTGTTTATGTCAGATTATAGTTATTTCTTTTATACATCAAGAAATAGTGAATTTTAGGTTTATTTAAACACTGTCATAAGTAATGTTCCTGGATTATTTACGAGATTGGATTTTTAAGAAATACTCGTCCCCTATGGACAGCAAAATACGGTAGAGTTTTGCTTATCTAGCCAAGCCAACATAATGCTATAGCCTGGGTAATATACATTGAACCTATTCAACAGTTTTAATAATCTAGCCTCACGTTGACAACGTACCAATTACATCTTTGTTACCTTTAAATGACGAGTATTTGAAAATCTGGTAGAGTTTTGCTTATCTAGTCATGCATACATAACGTCATTGTCTGGGTAATATACAGTGGACTTATTCAACAGACTCAATACTCTAGCCTCAGTTTGACAACGCACCAATTAGTTCTTTAGTATCTTTAAATGTCGAGTATTTATTGCCACCAGAATATCCATATGTTTCTTTTCTATTCTAATCAATAAAATGTGGTTCGACCTTTATCATCAAACTGCTATCAACAAATAAGACGAAAATATTTTACAGTTTAACCGATAACGTGTTGATACAATTGAATGGTTGTTAATTGTCAAGGAAAGGCTGAACTGTCCCCAAGATGCTAATTCCAATATAACAATGAGTGAGTTCATGCGCAGGTTCGATCTGGCTGACCTTCGCCACACCTACCGAGTACCGAACCATTGATTCTTGAACAGGATATCACCATCGCATATTTGTCATACAAAATGAATCTTTACTATTACATCTCTTTAAAATGATAGTATAGTTGCTGCTTTTTATTGGAAAAATAAGTCTACTTTTTCATTATTTATATTGTTTTATTTATCCAATTATTTCTTGCATTTGTAGTATTATTATGAAGCTAGTAATAATGTGAAAAAATGAAGATAGTGAAAACGGATCTGAATAGTAATAAATAATAGAGATATGAAAAGTACAAGTGTTATTACGAAATTGAAACAGCAATGGAATTACATAAAGAAAAGACAATAAAACTAATAACAACTATAATGCTCGTAGAATAAGGTAATGCAATAAAAACATTTCCGTTTCCATTTCTATTAATGAAAGTATAAAATCAACAAATTTTTGTTATCTAATCTCATATTACAATAATATATTATATACATAATTATGAAGTTGAGTTTGTATGAATATTAATGACTGTCCTTTTTTAATAGCATGCGGAAGGAAGTTCATGTGGAATTTAACATTTTAAAGTAAGTTGAAATTTTAAATTTCGGAAACTTTATTACATACGGATTACACAGTAGGAGCAGTTAGTACATGACGAAAATGTGGGATGTTTTTCGTCATGTACCAATGTTTTTTTTTAATTTCAAACAAAACTACATTTTGAATTATGTTTCGCACCTTGGGTCGGGCAACAAAAAGAAAATGTGTTTTTTTTTATTTTCTTATAAAAAACAACTTCGTCTGGGGTTGAATATGTCCTCGGTTGGCGATAAGGGCTTTGTGTTTTCAGCTAGTTGTTGGTGCTCTGGTTGTGCTTTTGTCTACCTCTTCTGGGATACGAGCACGAAGATACCCCCTTTTTTTAAGTATTATACTGAAAGCAAGCCGTACTAGTTAACTGAATATATTTGAATAATTGATTATGTAGGTTTCTAGAAATTTCTACTAGGGCTCTAGATTTTTTTGTGATTTTGATGTGTACATAAAATTAGACAAATAATAGTTTCAGACTCAGACAAATTTTGATTAACATCTATATCATAAACATAAAATAGCTGTAACAAATTGTAGTGGCTATAGTTTCTCTAATCTATATTTCGTTCCTTGTTTGGTGTTATACTATCCGTGTTAATTTTTTGTATAATCGCATTTTTGTTCATATCTTTCTGCTATATCTTTTTGTGTAACTTCAGCGATCAAATCACGAGTTTTTATGTACGAACATAATTGAGTTATTTAAAACTGTGCTTTTATTTGGACATCGTGATGTATGATTATAAATGTTCCAATCATTTTTTGTTACGTCTTAAAACTAACATAACAGACATTTAAAAACTCCATTTTCGAGAAGTATATAATATGTAGTGTGTGTATCATAGTTACACATACCTAAGATAGGCTTTACAAGAAGCGACAACTTGAATGAGGATATACGTTGTAAATAATCATTGTACATTTTTTACGTCATTGATATTATTTTTTGTTAAATGATTAAAACAGATACAAAAGAATTTTTAACTAAATATTGTTTGAAAAATTATAAATGCAAATTAAATTGGCGTAACCAAATATCTTTGAGAGGCATTTAGAGAAGATATTAATCGTTAAAAATAATGTACTATTGGTACTTAGTACCGATAGTACATTATGTTTAGTGATAGTTGTCACATCTCTACGCCAAAACGTCTTGCTTTTAATCGAAGATATCTTCGGGTTTTGTAGATTCCTATAAATTAATAGATGTTTCCTTTCTTATCTTTGTAACCAACAATGCTACATATTGAATACTGAATTAAAAATAAACACCGAAACTTAGGAAAATAAAGACACCCAGGTCTATCACACAAATGCCTACGTCTGTCAGAAACAAATGTTCCCAAGTTGGTCCCGGTCTCTTGTTTAAAATATCCTATTTTTATCTATCCGTTTTTTTCGTAGCTTGTAGGCCATTTCCAACATCACGGGTAGTATAGTTATGTGCAGCCCGTTACTCAAGAAGAGATCTACCGTCTTACCTTTTCCTGTCACCATAATGAAGGTATCATGTTTTGATCCAGAGGGTAGGGTAGCCGGTAGACTTACGCAATAGTCCTGTTATACAGGCCATAGAACAGTGACTGTAGACTTTGGTATTTTCTTTCCGTAAGAATCTGTTTATTGTTTCATCATAAAAATAATCAAACCCGGGGCTTGCTGATGTTCGGTGGCATTTGGCGCACACTATCTCTCTGACCACCAAGGTCCAAGCTAACATATAATTACATTCTTACGAAAAAGTTTTTATCATATCAGCAATTCATTTGGACAAGGTCCACGCATACTATAATTAAGTCTAACAAGACACAAACTAATAATGATTGCGTTGTTGTCATGATCTTAATGTTATGGTAAAGAGGTATTTAAAAGCAGTGAAGGTTTGTCGTAAATTTAAACCTTGTAGTAAAGGGCAAATTAGCTGAGGCGAGGACTAATAATGTCAAGTGGTCATAGACACTCATATATATGTATATTCGTGAACTTTAACTTGAAGTCTACTTCATCAATAAGAGGCCTCTCATAAAATGTATGTGATACTGTTACGAAATTCATCTTGTTAAAAACGTTGTTATGCTTTATTTGTTTGGAATAAAAAAAAAATTTGATGTAACGCAAAATTGAGATTAATTTTTAAACAAATTGAAACAAATTAAGTACAATTTTGTAGAGTATAAAGTAAAGTATCTTCACGCTCATATCCCCTAAGAGGCAGGCAAAGGCACAACCAGGGCACCCACTACGAAGACACTAAGTCCCACAATGTAATAGGTGGTAAGCCTATCGCCAACCGGGCACATATCCAATCCCGACCAACATTTTTATTTTATTGGAAAATTGGAAAATCCAAATTTTCTTTTTGTTGCCCGACCCGGGATTCCAACCCGGGACCTAATGCAGTAAAGTCTAACACCTGAACCGCTAGACCAAAGTTTTAATTATTATTGTAATTACTAGTATTTCAATAAGAACTAGACTTTAAACTAGTGAATTGCTTCTTTGACTTAAAAAACTTCGACAACTTATTCAGTGATATCATAGATATAAGTTCATATACGAAGCCCGTAAACTAAATAAACATTGTGAAGGTATTTTAACAGAAGAATAAGATTTTAACTAAATTATAGCGTCTTTTTGTATTTCTATTTCGTACGCACCTCCGTTATGCAATAAAAGACAGTATTTTTTATGAAAACTTTATATTTTTGACAACTTATTTCACACAATTATTGTAAATCCTGCAAATTTTATCAATCATCTCTCCTATTAAACTTAATAGGATATTAATAGATTATTCAAAGTACTATAATATACGGTTATTTACCCGTAGTTTAAATAATCAAATCCTTGCCTAACGCTTGCGTACTACACTAAAAGGTTACTTGACCAATCGAAGTAATAACCGCATTGCGACATCAAGATGAGCCCAGGCCTAACGTGCTAAAGTTACACACGCGGTCAATTAAAAACCACCTTGAAGTTGTACCACTTGCTATACTATCGGATATTGGACTCCCTTTAAAAATTCAATCATGATATTCATGAATGAATATGATAAAACAAAACCTAGACTGCAAAAATAAACATCATCGTCTTAAATCATTAGTTCCAATGCAAAGAAGTTTACGGGACTTTTGTATAAAATTTAGCTTCCTATTGAAATATTTTATTTTTGAAAACATCACTTTTTACTCGCTGAAATCATATAAAAGTTTTAATATTATTGGTTTCCAATTTACGAAAACTATATTAGGGACAAATTATCTATTAGATACTCCTTTATTAAACATTAATTGCAAAACTCATATTTAAAGTGTATTATATACATAATGTAGCGAAAGCCATTTCGACTACGTAAGCTTCCATAAAAACTTTGCATTGAACTCAGTAAATCCAGTCAAAAATTATAATGCCACATACAGACAGACACATACAAAAAGACACGCACATACACAGAAGCGTCAAACTTATAACACCCATCTTTTTAAGTCAAGGGTTACAAATACGGTAGCTGTTTTTAAATGGAAAAATGAAATGTCCATTTCAAATTCATAACATATAATTCGACATTACCCGTATTACCCGTTTTGATATGTACATATCACTTTTTGTCCAATCTAATAAATCTGTGAACTCCATTATAATTTAGCGTGTACAAATTGCTAGATCATTAAGTCTAAACATCTAACCGCAGTATCAAAACCCTTTTTTCTAAACATTACCACAGTTTTATCATTACGTACATCATCACGCAATTGAGATGAAACCGATATCTATTCTAGTAATTTACAGTAGAGCCTTTTAATAAAAACAAAAGATCTTTACATTCTAATTAAACATTTCTAAAGTGTTATTTTTTTAAATAGGTGACAAATGAGGATGCGGTTCATCTGATGGAAAATAACCTCAGCCGCCCAAGAACTTAAGTCTTACAGTTGCGTTGCCGTCCTTTTAAAAATGAATAAGCTCTTTTTTGTCGCTCTTTTCTACTTAATTTTTTTTATGTGGAATAGATGGTAAATAAGACTGCGGTTAACCTGATGAAAAATAACCTCTGCCGCCAAATATTCAGGTGTCTCACTGTTGTGTTGTCGTCCTTGTAAAAATAAAAAGCTTTTTTTGGAAGGTCTCTAAATCGTAATGTTTGGAAGCACTGCTGCTAGTAACAGTTTTTTTTTGATATCCGAAAACAAACAAGCAGGCAAATTTCCTAATTTTCTAGAATTTCCCTAAGAAGAAATTCACTAGAGACACCAAAGGTGGTAATGGTGCGTCTCCAATCTGAGGCCGGGATGTCAGGCCTCACATTTAGATGCAAAGTCCGCATTTGGAATTCAGCAGCAGGTATTAATTAGAACAACTCCTTAGAGCACTCCCCATAAAAGATGCGATAGAAAACGCTACAGTAGCAAACATAATGTCTACACAAAGCCAAAGGGCCGAGCAGATTGGAGATATTTGCTGGATGCAGTCAAGGAGTAGAAGCTGATACTGGGGACTCATATTCCATCATATATCATCCATCCATCCATCCATCACATACAAAAATATAAAAAGTTAAAAAAACATATTTCTAGAATTGGAAATAAGCAGATGAATAACCCGAAGGATATAAGTTAGGAATACATGTTAGGATATCAAGCTGGTTGTCAGTCAGTCAAAAACAGTCAGTCTGTTGAGGCTGGGATGTAAGATGTAAGTAAGAAAAATAATTCAAAGCTTCTTCTTTTTATACACAGAACAAATGCAATAAAAAGCGTCCTTACTCTTATTTTATACTTTTTAAAATAAAGGTTATAGTTATAGCAGTTATAAATAAGCTAAATCTATACATAAAATAAATCTGTAAAAGTATCAATTCTGAACATTGAAAACATTGGAAAAATAAATAGGGGTGTTACTGGATCGATACCAAACCCAAGTATGTGAAAAAATAAATTTTTGTCTGTCTGTCTGTATGTTCAGGCATCACGTGAAAACTAACAGTTCGATTTCGATGGAACTTGGTATAATTATACCTTATTATCCTGGGCATAAAATGGGATACTTTTTATCCTGGAAAAGTACGAAAAAAATCTTAATTTTTCAGTTTTATCAAGCGAAAATCAACATCCGCGCGGACGGAGTCGCGGGCGGAAGCTAGCGAGTATAAGTATTTGACCGCCTCATTGTAACTTGTAACTAAACTAAACTAAACGAATTTTATAGCGGCGTTTATAATTTTATTTATATTCTTAACACTAATGCTTAAAACTAGCATCTAAAATTGTATAAATGGTAGCAGATATATTTCATATGTACTACAGCCTAATCTAACGAAATCAGAAATTTGAGTTTAAGACACAAAAACAAAGTTTTTAGAAGTTGAAGTTGAAATGGTTGTCGTCCGAATTTTAAATAAGCATAATTTGTTTGTTTTAAACTCGTTGATATTGCCTCCCTCAATCCAATTCCTATGACAAATCGAACATAGTTTGATTATACTTAATATTATTAAGTTAAAAAGTTGGAATTTCACAAAAGAAAAATTATTACTTCATAAAAACTTACAAGGTTACTATCATTGTCAATATAAATATATTTTTACATGTAGATTATGACACTGTTTTGAAATCAATAACGTTAATATTTTAAATATCACATACGTAATGGCTTTGATCGATTGCAATTCGAAACAATAACTTTTATTATGCAAGGTCGATATATCGAATTACCGATTTTAAATCGATAACTATTTGGAACAATAGTATTGGTAATTTATCACAATGTATGTAGGTTAGTAGATTAATTTAAAGTAGATCTTATACATTCGTTTAATGGGCTTTATTGGGCAATGTAATGGTATTACGTGCTGGTACTCTGTGTTGATTGGTTAATTGTTTATAACCATTATATCTGTGGTCTAGCGATTCAGGTGTTGGACTTGACTGCATGAGGTCCCGGGTTCGAAGCCTGGGTCGGGCAACAATAAGATAATTTGGTTTTTCCAATTTTCTAATTAAAAAAAATGTTGCTCGGGATTGGATATGTGCCCGGTTGGCGATAGGCTTGCCACCTATCACTTTGTGAGACTTAGTGTCTTCGTCTAGTCGTGGGTGCCCTGGTTGTGCTTCTGCCTATCTCTTCGGGGATATGGGCGTGAAGATACTTTTTTATATATTATTTGATATTTTCCATCGTCGGCACTTGGTATAACTTCCAAATATTCATTTTTTTTAATTAAGAAACACTTCTACTGTTTTGCGTATTACTTTTTATTATTTTGTTAATAGCCTACTGATTTTGCTTACACAGCATCATTAGAGCTAAAACTTAAACTACTCAAGTTTACTTGAGTGTAAGTGAGTAGAAACTTGAATCCTCAGTAGCTCAATTGGTTAGAGCATTCGTCGGCTTGAGACGAAAGGTTACAGGTTCAAATCCTGTCTGGGCCGAAATTTTTTCTTTCTTTAAAATTTATAGAAACTTGAATAGTTTAAATTTTAGTACTGATGATGCTGTATAAGCGAAACCGGTAGGCTATTTATCACCGCCTTACCTATTCCTTGCCATTGACGTGTTCCGGTTCGGAGGATAAGGTAGCCGGTAAACTTACTTTTGCTCGAGGCCTATCGCCCTGGCCTAAGGTTGGCAATGCACCATTACAGTCTTTGATGTCTCTAGGCGGCGTGAATTTTTTACCATCAGGAAATTTGACTGCTTGTTTGCCTTCCAATATCATAAAAAAAGAGAACTTGTCGATTTTTCGTGACAAGACAGTGCATAAGCAGGCGGCTTTACCGATGTAAGCAAAGATGGTTTTAGTAGTTTCAGTTGTACAATATACTATGATTTTGAGTTGAAAACAAGCTACTTTTCACTCCTATCCTATCTTATATTTCATGTTCTCTTTGTGGCAGATTAGAATATTTTCAAGACATGAGCAAAGATGCAGCCATTAACTAATTCATAGGTACTATAGTAGTAGCATGATATGACGGTCAGTTTGACGTTTGTATTAATTATTTAAAAAAACATTTTTATTTGCGTCTTTATTAAAACTTTATAACAAAAACACAAGCTTATAAAAAAAAAGTTTATTCGAATCGTATTTGTTTATATTTTTTGGGATAACAAATTGACATTCATATTATATTAGTAATGTGTCAAACTGGTCATTACAGCGTGCCAATAGTATAATGTTATAAACGTGAAAGTGAGTGTTTCGTTTGTCCTGCCGTGTTTCTTCTCATTTCATTCCGGGCCTCTATACTCTTTGTTGTGTTTATTGTGCACCAAATATAGAGAAATTACAAACACTTCAAATAAAACTTAAATTATAAAATACACAAAGGCCTTATTGTCAAGTCAGCTATCTCTTCCAGGCAACCCTCGAGTATGGAACAAAACATATCGGATTACTGTGTAATGGTGCTCTTGAAAATATAAAAATGCGTCTAATACTAGATACAATTAATCATCCTAAAAGCAGAAGCCTGTTTTAATTATAGGTATTAGAATTTAGAACAAGCAATAAAAGTCAAATGCAACCTAAATCACAGTAAACGTAGAAAGTGACGTTTTAACATAATTTTGAAAATATTAATATTTAGAGCTCTTCTGATATCTAAGGAAAGAGAATTCCAAATTAAAGAGAATTCCAAAGCCTCACTGCTTGCGAGGTAAAAGAACTTTTTGTCGCTCAATCCAGGAATCCAGGAATCAAACCAGGAACAAAGGTGATCCCATGAAAGTAAGCACGACATTGACAGAGGTATCGAAAACCTACATATACTTCAAATCGAAACAATTTTAAATAAAACGCAACGTTTCTTTCCTAGCCAAAACCATTACCATACTTTCTCCAACCTTTATCTCCTTGATATATCCATAAGTAAAACATTGCGTGTGGAATCTAATTTATAAAAATGGCCGATTCTAACAACTCGTAAGAATTCAATTAAGATTTAACGCAATTTGTGCATGCGACGGTTTCGTGTCGCCTAATACTGATTGCTTTTTCTAAAACACAATTCCAGTAGTGTTTCTGGACTTTAATACTCCTCTTTAATGGTGCTTTTTGAGTATACTCTCTTCTAGTCAAATCTAAGCTGTCAGCATATGCAAATAGAGGCAATCTGATTGGTCGGTGCACGTGGGTTAGTCTCTCTCGTGTTTTATTACTGATTTGTGGTGGAGATTCGCCCACAGTGCTGGTTTCGTGTGCGATTGTTTCTGCATTAGAGAATTGTCACTCGTTTAATTTAGCACGCCATTGCAATCTAGTACCGTCTAATGGATGTCTTGCATTCGTTAATGTGTAAATAGTAAAATTATGAAGGTATTTCAAAATGAATGTTGGCATTGCCCGCGTATTGAAGCCGTTTAGATATTTTGATAAAAGTTATTTTAAGTCATTCTCCAGTCTCTTAACTATATCCATAAACATTTTTTGGTGGTTAGTGGCTTATAGATACTCTAGATATTGTATGTCCGTTGCTGTCTTGTGGCCAAGGTATTTGACCAATTATGCAAGTTTAGCAGCTACCCTATCCTAGGAACTGAAACATAATACTGCATTTATGGCGACAAAAATAGTTAATGCCAGGTAACATATTATGGGGCTTTGTATTTACAATGTTTCGTAAGTGTCTTGGTTACATCTCTGCCTACCTTATCTATTATACGAGCGTAAAAAATATTTTTTATTATATATTATTATTTATATTATTCATTAATTTATGCCAGCTTTACTATATTAATGAGTGTTCATTTTTCAACAAAATTTGAGAGATCCATTTCCGTTTATTGAAAACAGGTATTTAAATTTAATATGAACACCTACTTGTTTTCAAAATTCAAATTTGGTTAAATTATTAATAAATAAATAATAAATTGAAATAATAAACCTTCTTGAACAAGTTACACAAATTAAATGTAACCCCAAAGTAAGCAAATTATATGCTTGTGTTATGGGTGTTCGTCAACGACACTAATACATAGATATACTGAAATATATACCAGAATAAATATAATAAACACCCAGACTCGGAAATGAAGACATCTTAATGTTCATCACACAAATGTCTGGCACATTAATTTTGTTCTTCTCTACATATAATTTAAAACAAAAATGTATGTTCTAGAATGTGTGTTTGTAAACTAACTTCTCTTAAACGCCTCGACTGATCGGGTTAAATATTTTTGGAACTTTAATAGGTTTCCGGATAAATTAAAAACACAATTTTGATTCAGTGTATGTTGTTGCCCAATCATCAAATTAAGATAGTAATGCTACCTATCACATTATGGGAGTTAGTGTCTTCGGCTATTCGTGGTTGCCCTGGCTTGTGACTCTGGCTACTTCTTCAGGGATATGAATGTGAAGATACCTCATTTGATCCCCAATGCGAAATCGGTTTTCACGAAATAGTCAACTCAGGTCGATTAATTTAGCTTCTTTTACACTCGTATTTCTTACATCTAAGTATTAATACTCGTACGTGATCCCAAAACTTTGGACTCCTGTTTACGAAAATTGCGTGGACGCAGGAGCATAAAATTTGGGACACTTATAGTTTATGTGTAGGAGAAGTGCAGAACGCTAATAATTTTCAATAATAATGCTTATAAAGCACATTAAATCAATAAATAAAACATTTCCTACCTACACTACCATGCATTTAACACACAGAAACAAATATATTGATGACAACGATAAAAGATCACAGATGACGCACTAAAAAGTTAGGAAATAAAGTCTTGAAAAATGAAGATGGCGTTCTTATCAACAAGATATTAAAATTTATTATGGTCGAATTTCGACCAACAGGCGACCACTAGTTGTCTTTAATACTTCAATTTACAACAATTGGAAAGTAGGCCGACATTGAAACAGACACTTACAAGATGTCATTGGTCAGTGTCAATAAATTGGTTTCAGATCTTATGCAAACTACTTCGTAATATAAAATATAACAATAATACTTTTTATGGGGTTCTTGCTCTACATTGCTCAAATTTGTGTACGTCACACGGGATCATGGAAGTTTATCTATCCTACTAAATAGTACAGGAGCCCAGGATGTAAAACATGTTACTTCAGCGTCATGTCTACAGCACCTTTTAGACTTTGTCGATTAGATAGTGCTTCTAAGGTTGTCTGTTAGAGATCGCTATAAAGTGATTAAAATACCTTAAGTAAAGTATCTTGACTATACCTTATATACCTTAAGTAAAGTATTATAAGTGAAAAAGAGGTAACTTGTTTTGAATAAAGTGTGTCTGATAAATGTGTTTATTTATTAATAGTGGAGAATTTGAAAAGACCAGTATGACGTTTAGATTTTTAGCGTACATAGAGTACGTGTTTCTAGGTAAGAGGAGCGTCTAAAAGCTGTTACATTCACTTGAACATACGCGAGCACATCAATTATTAATGGAAATGAAGAAATGAAAATGAAATTTTTTTTGCGGAATATGTGTGTAAATTGGTTAAAACAAAAACATTTAAGTATATCAACATATTCTACCGTATTTTGGAGTGTAAATATTTTAATATTAAAAAAAATATTATTGAATTATATATACTTTAACTTTTAAGCCAATCATTGACATTTATAACTAGCTTAATTATTTATTACCAAACATTTTAAAACTATAATTAAATATAACTCTATCTACCCTAAAATACCAATTGTAACAAAAATGTGCCTCCGATGACGAAAATATGTCAATCATGCACTCTACCATAATGACTAATAAAGACGTATTGTTTTTTAAAAGTTTTAAAGCCTCTTTCTCACATAAGTCACGCTCAAATCGTCAGAACAATGCAACGTGCACTTATTAACCTGTGAAATCGGACTTTAATCATAGACGCTCGAATATGTTTCAACCTATAAAAAATTTAGTAGACTACCCTTCACACGACTCCTACCTTTTTTTAAAGTGATAAAATAGTGATTAGCACACAGCTCTCCTGATGGTAAGAGATCCGTGGTCTATAGATACTATACCGAAAAAAATGAAACTGTCTTTATTACTGCAGGAATAGGTAAGGTGGTGGATCCTGAGTTTAACATTTGTTCACAGGGGTGAAAGGGGGTCGAAAGGGTTCGAGATGTCTGGCAGTAAGGCATTCGCCTTCTATTCTTCATAAATACTTAAACCAATACGAGGGACACCGATATGGTTTTTATCGATATTAATAGTGCGAGTTGCCCTATCCTTTAATCCTCAAGACGACGATGACAAGCACTGACGTTCATGACAACAGAAATACTAATCCCGGTGACTTGTTGCGGGGTATTCATTATGTGGCCTTTCACAATTTGTATGTGTCTATGTTTAATTGTTCATAAATTTTGAGACATTGAACACAGCATGCTGGTGTAAAAGTCAAATTGCCTTTTTGATATTTTTTTAATCACATACATGAATTTTAAATTAAAAGGCTCAAAATTAGTCACAATATTAACATAAATATGGACTAATAATTCAAAGTGATTTGTTTAGGAGGGAACAAGTAATTATTGTCTTGCAACATTGTGTCACTTGTAATTTGAAATCTAACTTAGAGAGATAGAGCTCAAATTCAACTGTGGTTTTCCATCAAGCTCTTTGTAGAATGGTGTTAATATTGTCTAGTAGTAACACCAAGGCTAAAATTAATGGATTCGAGTTACTTGTAATAAATATAGAAGTTAAAGACAGTGCCTTATAACATCCTATGAATATTATAACTTCGAAAGTTTGTCTCTTTGTTTGTTTACTCTTTCACACAAAAAGCGCTGAACCGATTTTCATGAAATTTGGCACACACATTGAGGGTAACTTGGACTAACACACAGGATAGTTTTCCTCCCGATAAAGTGTTCCTTTGGGGCCATTAACCACGCGGGTAACGCCGCGGGCAACAGCTACTACTTAATAATTTAAATAACTGATATTTTAATACGTTAGTAGTGTTTTTCTATTTAGACTACAGAAATGAGATAATTAATGTGCCTATTTTTATATTTGTTATGCGATTACTTCGCCAAATAATGAACAGAATCTGATGATTCTTTTTTCTTAAGATTTTTATATTATTTTTAATTAAAAATTTACACTTTTTAATTTCTTCGAAAATGAAGTTGTAGTTTTATTACGCAAAATATTGCATGTGTTGGTTTCAAGAGTCTCCGAAACCGGTGTGTGTATGACAAGAGTAATAAGCAAAATGGCAATCATGTTCTAAAATCTTTTATTTGTACTACCAAGTTTGAATCAATCAGCAATTCCAGCTACCACATTACGCTTGATTCAACAAAAACCAAGGTTATGGTAAGATCTATTGTGCGCGTACTCAGCACACACAAAACTAACAAAGCGCTGAGATATCGATAAGAAGACAATAAACAATAACAGCCACTATTGCTATTGCAACACCTAATAGTTATGCGACCGTGGAATAAACACTGTTTATACCCTACGACGCGAATTCCGACTTTTCGTAAACATTTTACTGTATATTACTACTGCGTTTCTGTTACTAAATAATACATTTTAATCTAAAATAGATTGGCTACAAAATCCGTCAGACTAAGCATAAAACTAATAGTAAATTCTAAACATTGATCTAAGATTTATTCAAAAAAATATGACCACATATTTTGTATACTAATAGGTGAACGTGCAACTCTTAAACTGTTATTAGATAATTAGGTAAATATTTGATAATCAAAGTATAACTATAGTGTACGTTTACAGAGCGTTTCATTTAAGACTTTTTGTAAATTTTAATTTTATGTACAAACATTTTGTGTCACAATATTTAGTCCTCCTTCGAAACGGCTCAACCGTTTTTACATACATAACAAGAATCAGAAAATAATTGAATTGAATAAAAACAGAACTGAATTGTTTTTCGCACTAGGTATATAGGCATGGCAGAGAACATCTATCGTAATTGTGTTGTGATTATGTTTAGAATACTACAACATAAAAAATAAGAGTCGTGAGATATAAACGCACTCAGACGCGTGCCGATTCAAAATGTCGCGTGGGCAGATTGCCGACATTATCGACGAGGCTTGTCTATAGAATTAGGCCAATTTTGTGCACCTGGTGTCCTAAGATACGGCATACCGCCTATCCAGTTTGTACAGCAGCCACCGCCACACAATGTAGTCGTTTATCAAGCTACATTCAGCTTACAGATAAAGATTGTATAAGGCATTACTCTTACAAAGGTATTGAACATTGCGGATATTGTTAAAATGACTAAACCTTTATCATTTATAGAATAGGCTCAGAGATCTGAATGCCACTGAACTTTAGGTGATGATTGATTTATATATCTGTTGGGACATCTTCATAATCGTAGTCTATCACTGTATTACTCTTATCCAATAAATATACAATTACGAATTCCTTGTTATATTTGCCCAAGCCCTTGTTTTGTTGTTATAAAAATATTAATAAAAAAATATATAGGTATATTTTCTAATAAAACAAATAGTTGCTCGGGAGTGGATGTGTGCCCGGTTGGCGATAGGCTTGCCACCTATCACATTGTGGGACTTAGTGTCTTCGGCTAGTCGTGGGTGTCGTGGTTGTGCCTATGCCTACTTTCTCGGGGATGTGGGCGTAAAGATACTTATTAACTTTTAAAAAATAATAAAATATAAGGTTTAATGTTCTAAACATCCAATAGGATTAACAAAACAAAAAAATAAAAGGTTTGGTTTTACGAAACCAAAAAAATGTGTCATTTTTCAATTATTGCACTATATGTCTGTTTTTCGTAGTAAGTACATAAGTGGAATAATATTGTCTCAACTCAAATGGCCAACTTTGTACACAAGTACCATAAAGTACCATTGTATCTCGTGTAGAATAGTTACAAGTTACAACTATTACTTGACAATATCGCTATTCTTTCACACCGTAAATAAAACGATTGTTCACCTTAAATAGTAAGAATTTTACAGACCAAGTACGGCACGAGTCGGTACTCTAGTGATCAATTCTATGTTCCTTTGTAGATTTTTTTAAAACAAATCCAACGTAGAACGGGTAGCGGTTCCTTTAACTTCTCTTTAAATAAATAACTTATTTGGTCTGTCATCTTTCACGTGAGTAAACGAGGTTAGAGTCAAAATAAATTTCGTCATATTTTAAATTTATTTTGAAAACAAGTTAAAAGATTTTACAATAGGTAGAACTGATGTATCAGTTTGTGTTATAATATTATTATTATATCATTTTGTTTAACCAAGTGTTTTGTGTACATAGTTTTTAAATAGGAATACAAAGTTTAGAAGACAAAAAAATTCTCTCGAACTTAGTTAAAATGAAAAAGTAATTAAGTATCTTCACGCCCATATCTCCGAAGGAGTAGGCAGAGGCATAACTAGGGCACCCACGACTAGCCAAAGACACTAAGTCCCACAATGAGATAGGTGGCAAGCCTATCGCCATATCGGGGTTCGATATGTGCATCCAATCCCGAGCAACATTTTTTTATTAGAAAATTGGCAATACCATATTTTCTTTTAATTATTCTACCCGGGGATCGAACCCGGGACCTCACGAAGTCAAGTCCAACACTTGGACCACTAAACCACAGAGGCGAAACTAACAAAACTTTAGTTAAACTTACAATACTATTTTTTTTATTTAAAACATTTTTAAGCTATAATTTGAAATATTTCTATCTAATACTACTTCATTGCTCGCTTTGTTTGTGTTAAGTTTCCTCTTAGGTAGTTAACACACTTAAGTATGAATCACGAGCTCAAATTCACGAAGCTACGTTAATACTAAACAATTTTAACGATAATTATAATTCATTAAGTCATTTACAAATAAAAGTTTTTTATACATTAAAAAGTATTAATTTGAATCTAAAATTAAAACCATAAACACGCTTTAATTACATATATCAATAAAAGTTTTTTTTTATGATATTGTAAGGCAAACAAGCAGACGAATTTCTTGATGGTAAGAAATACAAGCTGCCAGAAAGACACCAAAGGTAGTAGATGCGTTGCCAACCTGAGGCTAGGATGTTAGGCCTCGAGCAAAAGTAAGTTTACCGGCTACCTTACCCTCCAAACCGGAACACGTCATGACGTTTTTTCGGCAGAAATAGGTAAGGCGGTGGCACCAATCTGGGTGAGTCGCTGCGAAACTCTACCACCTAGTCTGATGTTACGGTGCTAGTGACGCTAAGCCTATGCTCACCTTTTATGAGCTGCCTGGGACGAAGGCAGATGGTCTATTCTACAATGGAGCCCTGACCAAATAGGGAGTAAAATGATTAAAAACATATAAATACAACATAAAATTGATTAAAATAAACCATGTCGTTAATAAAGAATGTCTTATGATTCCGTATTCACTATTCTTATATAAACCACACAATGTGGTCGCGTGTGGCCATTTTAAAGACACTTCCCGTAAAACAAAGTCCATTAATCCAGACAAAATTAACGTTGGAGCAGCCATTTTCCTATCAGACATCCGTAGACCAGTCCTAATTATTAGTAGAGAATGTTCGATCTTTATTGTTTAGCCCCTGTACATAGATCGGGCCTAATTAAATCTGGGCGTAAGGCGGTTTCATTAAAATACAGAAATTCGTGTGTGTTCATCTGATAGGGCGGGCTACATTACTTCCTACTAGGTACAGACTGCAGCTAACTTTGTCGTGAGATTTAAAGTTGACTTATATTTAAGGAAGCTATTCTTTTTATTCTTTAAATTAATATTTTAATGCATTAGTAAAATAAGAGGATTGAATTTCAATAAAATTGTAACCATTTTATTGATATTTTATACGTTTAACAGCATAGAGTTTTAAACATACATTTATCGCCTATAAAATACTTTTAGAGGTAGAATTTTCAGAAAAAAACTACTAGTCGAACTTTTTTAATTATTCGTTTTGGGAAATTTTAACGAGATTAAGTAAATGACAATTAAACCAATAAAGGATTTTTCTATATACATTTTTTTAATATTTCATTTGTCTCGCGGTCTAGGCATTGGACTTGACTTCTTGAGGCCCCGGTTGGATTCCCGGGTTGAGGAAGAAAAAAAACGTGTATTTTTTTTCTTCCTCAAAGTATTGTTTCGGAGGTCAGATACTTCGTTTAATTACTGTACATGACAAATAAAGTCATAGTTTACGTTTCATACGGCATGTTCCATATCATTATCCATCGAAATCATTGGTGACATTTTGGCAAACGCACACTTAAAAACTATGCACTGGATGCCTTAATAAAACGTTTTTTAATTCGACCTATAAAGGTATGTAAAACCTCATGGAGGTAAATAATTATGCAGTGTGTATAAGTATAGAACAATAAACTGAAGTTTAAAACATTTATTACCACTTTTACTACTATTTCAAATTTCTTGTTTTGGTATTTATAATAAACTAGCTGTGCCGGCGAACTTCGTTCCACCCGTTCAGTTTGTATGGGACAAAGTAAAATGTTATTTTTCTTAGTTTTCTCGCAAGTTTTTCTCATTTTTCTTATCTTTTAAATCTTCCCTGGACTTGAACAAATAATTCAAAACCAAAATTAGCGAAAGCGGTTCAGCCATTCTCGAGTTTTAGCGAGACTAACGAACAGCAATTGATTTTTATATATATAGATAAATATACCTGGACAAGTCACATAAATTGAACCTAATCCCAAAGTAAGCAAATTATATGCTTGTATTATGGGTGTTAGTCAACGATTGTAATACATAGAAATGTTCAATGTTAAAGGTTGATACATTTTGTTAAATTGATAATTCATTCACAATTTCTCACTTAATTTAATGTCTAACGAGAAGGACAAGAAGTTATAAGAAAAAAGAAAAGAATTCAACAAAAATAAAGAAAATAACAGTTCGTTTTCTGGCATGAAGCGTCCGTCGGTACCACGCTAGATGACATCAAAGCGTACCTATTAACGAATTGTTTATTTATTACCACCCCGAACTCAATGGGAATTTATCGTGCACTAGAAGCGAATTGTGGTTTAGTATGTGTGTAATTTATAGTTTAATATGCAATACTCTTAAACACAAATCTTTGCATATTTGCAATATTATTAGGCCTGTTACGATATTACTTAAAAAAAAAGAATTTAACCATACCTACATTAAATGAGGAACAGGTTGCAAGATCTTGGGTTTAAATTTTGCAGATGTTTTATTTTAGAAACAAGGATAGAAAATATTTACAAAATACACGTTAACTATTACTAATATTATTAAACCGAATGTACTTTTATTTGTTACACTTTCACGCGAAAACTACTTGACCAATCTTCACGAAACTTTGTCACACATCCAATTGTTGTCCTCCAATAGGAAGTGTTAAAAGTAATGTATCCTACTTTTCAATAAATTTGACGAGAGCAAAGCCGCGGGTACAAGCTGGTTATGAATATTCTCCGTATTGGTCCGGGCCCTTTCGCAGAATAGTCCACCTGCCTTCCTGCCAGGCAGCTCGTAAAAGGCGAGTGTAGTCGCTAACACCGTGACATCCTATAAGGTGTACACCGCCTTACCTATTCCAGTCGCCATAACGTCATGACGTGTTACGGTTTGAAGGGTAAGATAGCTGGTAAACTTACTTTTACTCGAGATCTAACATTCTACTGGTGTCTCTAGGCGGCGTGAATTTCTTACCATCAGGACATACGTCTGCTTGTTTGCCTTTCAATATCATAAAATAAAAATGAATAAATATATTTAACATTTAGTGAAAAAACACATAAACATTGTCATTAAGAAAGTAGGACTAGAAGAGTAGGAAAGACTGATTCGGATAATAACCGAGAGATTTGACCGTTAAGGCCCCATACTTAGTCAGCCAGAAGAGACAATCACTGCGCTCCCCCGTTCCATGATTACTATGAACAATAGCGCTTTAAAGTGAACGTCTTAAACGACAAATCACTATTTTTGACACTATAAAAGTAATTTGAAAAAAAGTATAAAAACTGAAACACTTATCTTTTAGGTATAGTACTTATCTATGTTTATGTTAAATCTAGTGTCGATATTTTCATATTTGAAGTAGACATTTGCGTTTTGCTTTCAAAAAAGGGTTAATTTTTAATTTTTTTCTATCGAGCAAAGTGAAATGAATCGTGTTTTGGAAACACTAGTCTAGTAAAGCATATTCATGTTAATCTTGTGTATTTTTGTCAGCAAGATCCATGATTGCTTTGTATGAAAAAAACAGTAAACTGCTGACGTATTTTAGCGTATATGGCCCCTTAAATACCAATCTAGGTATCCCTGCTGTACCTTTATTCATCCACATTCGCATTATATATCTATTTCATCTATCATTTTTTCTAAACGGCAGAACCAACGATCATTCGTTTCACCCATCAATTAATGTGTATGTATCTAATATGCAAATTTTGATGCAATCGTTTGCTTGTAACAAGTCGAACGTTAGCCAATCGATCTTAATCAAGTAACTCATCATTGCACGCACATTACATTAACATATGTACATGCGAATTTAAATTGTAGCTGTCATGCTGTAACATGTGCTTTGGATTAAAGTTATTTCGAATTACATCGCCTCTGTGGTCTATCGGTTCAGGTGTTGGACTTGACTGCATAAGGTCCCGGGTTCGACTCCCAGGTCGGGCAATATTAAGAACATTTGGTTTTTCAATTTTCTAATAATAAAAAACGTTGCTCGGGATTGGATATGTGCCCGGTTGGCGATAGGCTTGCCACCTATCACAGTGTGGGACTTAGTGTTTTCAGCTAGTCGTGGGTGCCCTGGTTGTGCCTCTGCCTACCTCTTCGGGATATGGGTGTGAAGATAATTTTTTTTACTTCGAATTACTAAAGCTACTGTTGTGATTATTTAATACTAGCTTCCGCGACTCCGTCCGCGCAGATGTCGGCCTTCGCGTGATAAAACTGAAAAATTAAGATTTTTTTCTACGTATTTTTCCAGGATAAAAAGTATCCCATTTTATGCCCAGGATAATAAGTTTTATGAAGTTTCATCGAAATCGAACCTTTAGTTTTCAAGTGATGCCTGAACATACAGACAGACAAACAATTTTTTAATCACATATTTCGGTTTGGTATCGATCCAGTAACACCCCTGCTACTTATTTTTTCAATGTTTTCAATGTACAGAATTGACCCTTCTACAGATTTATTATATGTATATAGAAAAGATCAAAGAAATTTATAACGTAGTTACATTACCACGGAAATAAAAAAATATCGTTCTTAGTGTGAGTGTAAATATAATACACTCACACTGACGCATTTATTTTATTTAATCAGTCACCAGGTAGCGCTAGTTTCCATAGGTCTCGGAAATCGGCAAAGAGGTTTCTCTTTTCCTTTATGGACAGTTACTTTACTCTTTGGTTATAATCTACGAGATTCCACAAAGTACAGGGCAAAAGAGTATTAATATCTATGGTCTATAACAGTAGTGAGGTGACACATCATTAAATAGGGTTGTACCCATTGAATCGGTAAAGTAGAATTTTAATATTTTAACAGCTAGATTCATGGCTGAGACTGTGGAAAGTCGCTTACTATATAAAACAGATTTTTCAAGTCTCATGGTGATGATGATGATGATAATAATTAATATTACAGCAAAAGATTAAAGGCTATGAGTATAGTAAAAAATAGTGATATGTGTAATGTAAGATGGAGCTCATTATAAAGAGCTTAATATAGAGAACTATCTCAAATAAAATAAAAAAGTATCTTCAAGCACACGTCCCGGTAGGCAGGCACAGTCATAACCACGTTAAACACTATTAAGTAAAACTCAAAAACCAATAGTAGAATTGGGATAAAAATTAATATGGGACCACTTAAGTTGGCTTTTGGTCGAGTAATGGCGTATTAAACATTAAACATAAAAATTAGTATCTTCACGCCCATATCCCCGAAGAGGTAGGCAGAGGCACAACCAGGCACCCACGATTAGCCGAAGACACTAAGTCCCACAGTATAATAAATGGAAAGCCTATCGCCAACTGGGCGCATGTCTAATCACGGGCAACATTATTTTTATGAGAAAATTGAAAATAAGCATTTTCGAACTTTTTTGTTGCCAAAAAAATATGTAATGAAATTTGTCTATTACATTAGGAGTTATGATAATGACAGACAAACAAACAAACGCACACGCGCGCGTGAGTGTGAGCGCGCGTGAGTGTGAGCGCGCGTGAGTGTGAGCGCGCGTGAGCTTATAAAACCCCTCTATTTCAGTCGGGGTTGAAAACAGGGGCTTAGAAATATATCTAACACATGATTATTATGCTTATTTGTAACAAAAGATCTGGTAGAGTTTATTTTTCATATATATATATATATCCTATAAACAAATAAAAGCGAAAGTTTTCGATGACTTCATGTATAGAAAGTTTGACCTTTAGCATCATTATATATCTATTAGTGCTAATTGGTCAATACACAGACAGACGTGCATGATTTTTTGTTAAAATACGACACGTAGAACAATATTACAAAAACTTTTATCAAGTTTTACAAATGTATGAAAGGTGCGGTACCATTGATCAACAAATAGATTATGTTTCGCAAATAAAATTGCATTCAAGTAGAGGCGTAAAGGCGTTGCAAAGTAAGTATCTTAACGCCCATATCCCCGAAGAGGTAGGCAGAGGCACAACCAGTGCACTCACGAATAGCTGAAGATACTATCCTACAATGTGATAGGTGGCAAGCCTATCGCCAACCGGACATATGTCCAATCCCGACGACTTTTATTTTTATTTGAAATTGGAAAAACCAAATTTTCTTTTTGTTGCTCGACTCGGGATTCGAACCCGGGACCTCATGCAGTCAAGTCCAAAAAAACTGAAGCGCTAGACCACACAGGCGATTTCTAATATTGCAGTTTCTACAAACCACAGAACTTGGGTCAAATATATGTAAATGACAAGTAATAAAACCATCGTAGCGTGTATCCGAAACCGAGATCAAGATTTTATTCTTAGTAATATTTATGTGATAAATATTTTTGACCACGGCTGTCAGTTCATATTCTATGTTTCAAGATTTTGAAGTACTGGTTGTTTAGTCAATTATTGTTACTTTTATATCCATTATACAAATGTAATACGAAAAAATATGACAGATTATATAAATTACGAAATTTTCCGCGTTGATTTACTATTTTCTTTTATTATTAAGAGCAACATTGTAGAGAACGAAAAAAACGTGGCAAAGAACTTGAGAAAGTACGCGATGAAGAAGTTTTTTTAACCCTCAGCCCTGTGCATACTTAAAAAAAATGTCACTAATGTAATTTAACGATGATGCTCAATAATAAGCAGTTAAATTTGACATTAGGCTATATCTAGTGATAGTTGATCGTGCACACGTCTACCCGAGTGTACAGAATCTGGCTCGCTCGTGATCTACGTTGCGCAAATGCAATTATCACATTGAGTTGTGTAATTCGTACTGCTTCACTAACTGTTACAATAAAACTGTATGAGACGGTCATGGCGATTTTATTACATGTACTTAATTTGTAAACCAAGTGAAATGTTATACTTTTAATAATACTAGTGGTCGGCCGTTGGTCGAAATTTGACCATAATACATTTTAATATCTTGTTGATTATAACGCTATCTTCATTTCTCAAGACCAACTACTTTGTTTCTAAACTTTTTAGTGCGCCATCTGTAATTTTTTATCGTTATTATCAATTTAGTTGTTTGTGTGTGTCAAATGCATGGTAGTGTGGGTAAAGTTTTATTTATTGATTTAATGTACTTTATAAGCATTATTATTTAAAAACATTAGCGTTCTGCACTTATTCTACACGTAAACTATAAGTGTGCCAAATTTTATGCTCCTGCGTCCGCGTAATTTTCGTAAAAAGGGGTCCAAAGTTTTATCATTACGTACTATTATACAGATTCTCCTTGGACATCAATTATGTTAGCACTATTACAATAATCTGAAAATGTTAGAATTCATGCATAAATAGCTGTTCCTAGTGATAGCTTTCGTATACTCCACACTGGAACTTGTCAGTACTAGTCAAGTTAAACACCTGACCGCTTTACGCTTTTTCAAAGGCGATTTACAACGTCAGAAATTAATCTTGCTGCTTAATACATTTATATTATCTTAATTGTACGTAGAATGTTTAGAGAAACTTGGCTTTGATTAAATCGCATAATAAAACGGAATGTAGGGCGGCCACGTGCCACAGGCTTGGCTGTATAGAAGCTGAATCTAGTGCAGATTTTGTAATTCGAATAAATCATACTGTAGAAGTTGTCTCGAGGCTCTAAGCGCACTACGGGATTTATGATCCTTTTAATGTATTGTAACAAGTTAATATTGGAACACGTATTATTATAAGTTTTGCAATAATGCTTACGGCCTCTTTGTTTGTCTATGATTTTAGCTCTATGATTAAACAAAACCATATGTTGTTAGCAATGTATTGTTATAGCTTTCAGATCTTAGAATAAAATACTGAACGTTAAAATGAAAGATATTTATTTATTTTTAGTTGCGAAACCCTAGTAATGTTGTGAATAGTTAAACTGATTGGCTTAAATGTCTAATAAAACATATTGTGGAAAAGTACAAGTGTGATTTAAAAAAGTGTGTACATTTTATCTCATTATTCATAACATTATGCCATTTTTTTATGTTATAGGAAGGCAAACAAGCAGACGGATTTCCTGTTGGTAAGAAATTCACGCCGCCCAGAGACACCAAAGATGGTAATGGTGCGTTGCCAACCTGAGGTCTAAATGTTAGGCCTCGAGCAAGAGTAAGTTTACCGGCTATCTTACCCTCCGAACCGAACACGTCATGACGCTATGGCGGCAGGAATAGGTAAGGCGGTGGTACCAATCCGGGCGAATCGCTGCGAAACTCTACCACCTAGTCAGATATCACTATGTTCGTGATGATAAGCCTATGCTCGCCTTTTACGAGCTGCCTGGCAAGAGAGGCAGATGGTCTATTCTGCAAAGGAGCCCGGACCAACACGGGGAAATTCTATAGAAATGGGGAAATGCTATAATTAAAATTAAAAATATATAATCTTATATTCAAAATGCACTATAGA
The DNA here is from genome assembly GCA_002245505.1 of Calephelis nemesis. Classification (NCBI taxonomy): domain Eukaryota; kingdom Metazoa; phylum Arthropoda; class Insecta; order Lepidoptera; family Riodinidae; genus Calephelis; species Calephelis nemesis. The sequence continues at coordinate 153,036 of NJDD01000360.1, forward strand.
TTATGTGAGAATTACATTAAAAAATATGTTCAAATAGATTTTCTAATAATGTAAGCCCAGCAAAAATACGAATTCCAATAATAATGCCAATAATAACCACGTTACAAAAAATATGCATAATTAAATTGAACCCAAAAAACCACTGGTCGGATTTTGACCAAATTTGGATGAGGCCCCGATTTACCTTCTAACAACAAAATACTTATTGACCGAGTAACCGCTTAACAACCATACAAAAAATATAAAAAACTTACAGACTTATTGATAACATCCTCTTATTTTAGAGTGGATTATAAAAAAAGTGAGGATTAATATAAAAAAAATCCAAATTTTCTATCACAATGAATATCCATGGACAAGTCTCACAAATTGAATCTAAGCTCAAAGTAAGCAAATTATATGTTTGTGTTTTGGGTGTTAGTCAACGATACTATAACATATAAATACTGAAACAGATACCAGATTACAACAAGTTTTTCTTTTTTTAATCCTATGTTTTTCTATGCACTAAGCGACTCAACGAACAAACATTATGTAGCTCTAGATACAATCAATACACAGTGCGTATATAAGATTTATTATTTTCTCCTCGATTAATATTTCATAAACCTAGTCTTAATTGGACCGAAGAATTAATTGACAAGATTGTATAAGGCCTGTTTAGAAGTTAGTATTCCTTACGAGGTTAACTGCGTACTGACGTGGAATAACAATTTCATAATACTGGAGCTTAAATTGCAATAATAGGGTAAAGGAGCGACGACCTGTGTCTCAAGTTTGTTAGTTTATTGAAACACTAGCTCTTGCCCGCGATTTCGTATAGTAGTACTATTTAAATTATGCGCTTCGGTTATATTCGTCATTCGTATTCATCGTATATTCGTAAGTTTCGGATGTCCGATTGTATTTTAAAGATACCTATATAGAGCTGCTATTACACATAATAAATCATTTCGCTTAAATTTAGATTAGGTCAGCCAATTTAAAAATAAATGTATAAAGTATAAATAGAGCTAAAAGTATAAAGTCGAAGCGAATAATTTAAATAGTAGTACTTACTGTACATGTGTTGAAATGACTTTCCTTCGTTAGTAATGAGAAAGATTTTCCAACAAAAAGATATCATATATCCCGGATTTTCAGCTGCTATTACACAAGATTTGGTAAAAATCCGCTCCTTCCACTAAAAATATGATTGATAACTCTGTTGTTGGGTTGTGTATCCTAGGTACAATTTGTGTTTGTTATTAACAACTATTCCATGTACAGATTTATTTTAATTACTGTATTATATATGTTTATATACATATATGTATATAAGTTGACAATTGTACGATTTCTTTTAAAACTGTTATCGGTTTAACGTTCACTTCTCTATTGAAAAAGTGATAAAAAGTACACTTTTCGCTATCGGCTGTTGTTTATATTAAAGTGAACTTAGTAAATAACAATGTTTGCTCATGCTTTTAGGACGATTCCGCAAGTGCAGCTGCAAACATAATTTTTACGTTAAAATGACGAATTTTAATAGCTTTTTGCATATAATCGGCCATATTGGCTGGGGACCTACGACCGGATAAATAAATTTATTTGACACCGAAAAAGAATTTCGTCTAGTTTTCACAAATAACAAAGCAGAGTTGAATGATACGGTATTTATTAATTCGTAACTATTAAATTAGGGAGTTTATGTACAAAAAACCATCTGCTCTTACAGTAAGAGACAACCTTCATATGAAAACACCATAGATGTTACTGGTGCATCGTTTATAGACGCGATTTAAGGCACGTGTAAAAGTCATCATCTAGTGATTATGATAAAGTAAAAGTATCTTCACGCCCATATCCCCGAAGAGATAAGCAGAGGCACAACCAGGGCACCCACGATTAGCCGAAGACACTAAATCCCACAATGTGATAGGTGGCAAGCCTATTGCCAACCGGGCACACTTCCAATCCCGACCAACATTTTTTTTAGAAAATTGGAAAAATCCAATTATCTTTTTGTTTGCCGACCCGGGATTCGAACCCGAGACCTCACACAGTCAAGTCCAACACCCGGACCGCTAAACCACAGAGGCGATAGTGTTAGTTATGATGTTTGTTCTAATATCTAAAACTTACCTCATGCCGTCAAATCCATCATCAGAGCCATTGATAGTAAGCACTGGCGCCCGTGCGTAGGCTTTCGCCACGCGCCTGTTCTTCTCGAACACTATCACCTTGGCCCAAATCTCATCATCGATCTGGGTCCATTTGTCCAACACTTCTTGTATGTGTTCCTGTTGACAAAAATATCAAATTATGCCTTAGAATTTTGAAACTACATCTTTATAATTATTATCCTTAGTTGGTGTTCTTCTTTTATCCCGTGTTGGTCCGGACTTCTTGCAGAATAGACCATTTGCCTTCCTGCCATGCTGCCCCTGAAAGGCGAGCATAGGCTTAAGTCAATAGCATCGTGACATCTGACTAAGTGGTAGAGTTTCGCACCATATCGCCCGGATACTAAACCTAACCTTACCTATTCCTGCCGTCATAAAGTCAGCGCTTGCCATTGACGTGTTCCGGTTCGTACGATAAGGTAGCCGGTAAATTACTGAGCTCGAGGCCTAACATTGCGGCCTCAGGTTGGCAATGCACCATTACCATTACCAGCTTTGGTGTCTTTCGGCGGCGTGAATTTCTTACTATCAGGAAATCCATTTGCGTGTTTCCCTTTTAATACCATAAAAATAATAAAAAATAATGAAAAACCTATGTTTATGAAAATTAATCCCCATTTTGCGTAGTCATGGCATCACGCCTGAATGGATGGACCAATTTCGCTTATTCTTTTTTGTTATATTTTTTTTATGATATAGGAAGGCAAACAAGCAGACAGATTTCCTGATGGTAAGAAATTCAGGCCGCCTAGAGACACCAAAGGTGGTAGTGGTGCGTTGCCAAACTTAGGTCAGGATGTTAGGCCTTGAGCAAAAGTAAGTTTACCGGTTGGCTTACCCTCCAAATAGGAACACGTCATGACATTAGGTTATCAGGAATAGGTAAGGCGGTGGTACCAATCCGGGTGAGTTGTTGCGAAACTCTACCACTCAATCAGATGTCAGGGTGTTAGTGATGATAAGCCTATGCCTGCCTGGCAAGAAAGGCAGATGGTATATTCTGTAAAGGAGCCCGGACCAACACAGGGAAATTATATTTAATAAAAAAAACCGTACATGTAGTTATGAATATGTGTAAATTACTAGAGCGGAAAGCCACTGGTCCTATGTCGTTTTATTGCGAGACTCTTGCTACAGTGGGATCTTTATCTACACATTGGCAATTTGTAACAAAAGAAGTATCCTACAAGGTCGGTTTTGATAGCCGTTGTGCGTTACATTCGTGGGTACAAATAGCAAGTAGATGGAAATTGTGAACTTGGTATAAAATAATCTCTACATTTTGTAGAGATCAGTTTCCCTTTGATTTGTATTTTTTAAATATTTCATTTCCGTTTTTTTTTTAAATTTCATTAATCGCTTAGCGGTCCGGCGTCGGACTTGACTTCTTGAGGTCCCGAGTTCAATCCCCGGTTGGGCAACAAATCAAATATCCTACGTGCGTCTCCTGATTCTAAGCTACCGTTTCCGTTATCCGTTCTCGAGTAACAAATAGTATAATCAACACAACTTTCTTTTATATATATAGATAAGGCTAAAACTTATTAAACTAAATAAAATAGTAATCCCACTATCCTACTTATATTATAAATAAGCAAGTTTGTAAGTTTCTTTGTTAGTTACTCCTTCAAACTCAAAACTGCTGAACCGAGTTTCATGCAATTTGGCACGCACATAGGATTTGATTGAACTGGCACACACACACTTGGATTAACGCATAGGATAATTTTTATTTCGAAAAAATGTTCCTATGGAACCACTAACCACGCGAGGAAAAGCCAATAACCACAAAAAGTAAGTGTTTCATAAAAATGTGAAAAACGAAGTTTTATCAAATTCTTTATTATTAGTTATCATTGTAAACTTGTGGTAGATTTTATCACAACATTATAATGCACTACACTAGGTATGTACATAAAAAACGTAACACTGTAAATATCAAGGAAAAACAAAATTAATAACCAACTGAGGAAAACAAGCTTTCTGTTCCATGTATAGATTTTGAATTAATTAATTACTCAACTGTTAAACGAACTATTTACTGGCATTGAGTAATTGAATAGCCTGTTGTTAACAGGTTTACTTTCCGCCTCCATAACTCCGGTGGAACACCACTTTCGTTTTCGTTCATCACGGCATGAAAGTAAAATTTTGATTGCGGTAGTTTTGCGGTACATGGGCATACATTTACAAAAGTGGTAGTTTCTCTTTCATTACTGTCATTTGTGGAAAATTTGTTTTATAGGCAGAAATAATTTAATCTTTATCAGGAAATATTTATCCTCTATTTTTTCTATGATATTGGAAGGCAAACTAGCAGACGCATTTCTTGATGATAATAAATTCACGCCGCCTCTGTATATATCACGGTTTTTTGTTTGCACTTCTTCACAAGATCTATTACATCCCCATTTACTGAGCTTCGTGTTGGTAACACTCAATTAACATCTTTGGTGCTTTTAAGTGCCCTATATAAAACTTTTATTTGAATTATATATATACATAGGTATATTATAGGGTATATTATTATATATTGAATTATATAATAATATACCCTATTTTTTAGAAAAAGTACACGTGTAATATCGCGCTAGGACCTTCATATCACAGCAAGAGAAACAGCAGTAATCGGTTTGCGTAAATACAATGTTAAAAGGACGCATATTTTAGAAGTGAATTTCCAAAATATGTTTTATAACTGAATATGAATACACATGTAATACATATTAATAAACTCTAATTACTTATAATGTAATTTTTATTATTTATACTCTAATTGGCTTCTTTCATATTGTTGTTGTCTTATCTTTATACTAGGTCACTGCATAATTTGTTAAAAATAATTACAAAATTTATTGCTATTGTATCCTCTATATAAATGTACATTTGAATGAATTCATAAAAACCTACTGTTTGTTTACTCTAGCAGTAAATGAGGATATTTGTCTCTATCTTAAAAAAAACAAAAAAGTATCTTCACGCATTTAGCCCCGAAGGTAAGCAGAAACTCCACCTAGGCCTACTAACCGAAGATACTAAATTCCATACTCTGATAGGTGGCCTATGGCCAACTGAGCTCATATTCAATCACGGGCAACGCTGTTTTTATCACAAAGTTTAAAAAACATATGTTTTTGTTGCCCGATTTGGGCATCGAACCCGGGACCAAATGAAGTAGACTCCAATACCAGACACGTAGACCATAGTATAGTTAAGTAGAATAAGACAGTAAACAGCACGTATTTCTTTAAAATACTACTAGCTGATACCTGTGCCTTTGCCTAATCATGAAATGTGCAAATGTGCTTAATCATTTGGCACTAAACTAGGCTATTTTCTTAAGCAAATTAAGTAACTTTAGTTGCAGGTGCTGTAGTGTGATTGAAAAATATACAAATTCTCTTTACTTCTTTCAAAAATTACAGATTATAAAATTAAATATAAATAACATGAATCTTTAACCATAAGATAAATCAATTTGAAATTATGCTATGATATTTTGTTATTATACAAGACAAGAATAAAATTAGTTTCATTGTATACTAGCTGTTCCGGCGAACTTCGTTCTGCCCAAAAAAATTAAATATCGTTTTTCCTAGTTTCCTCGCTGTTGTAAGGGATAAAATGTTCCCCATGTCCTTCTCCTGGTTCTAAGCTACCTCCATCAATTTTCGACCTAATCGGTTTAACTATCATGACTTTCGATTCATCTTTCATAATTCTTATTTTTTGT
>NJDD01000360.1:166214-187709 GCA_002245505.1 Calephelis nemesis
CGTATAAAAATGACAGATTCGAAATTCAAATGTAATATTTTTTTATTTTTAAGTGTAACAGTATTTATGGCCAGACTAAGTATTTTTAAGAGTGTCTGAAATGGTGTTGATAATTTATTCAAAAAATAAATATGTATGAAGTTACGAAAATGTCAGGTTTGAAACTTGAATTGTTTCCAATATTGTGTCATTTGACCGCCTCATTGGTAGAGTGGCTAGCGTACACGCCTAACTAACACAGACCAACCGCGAGGTTCGGGTTCGAATCCCGACGGGGGCAGGCATTGGTGTGATGAACATTCAGATGTCTGCATTTCCGGGTCTGGGTGCTAATTAAATTTATTTTGGTATCTACTTAATTATTTCTATGTATTAGAATAACACAAGCATGTAATTTGCTTACTTTGAGGTAAGATTCAATTTTTGTAACTTGTCCAGGGATATTTATCACTATTTGTTATTTCGAAAGGGCATAAGGAACCAAGACCTAAATAAAAAAATACTGAGTTTTTAAGCTATTAACAGTCTATGTTATGTTTTCAAAACAAAATTACAATCTGATGTCGCAATTGTTTAGGAGATTGTAAAGCAAACTAGTGGTACTAGTAAAGATTTTGTAATGGCAAGGGATAAAAGTCATTTATTGGCCCAACCAAAAAATTAATTATGCGTTACTCACCTCGTATAATTTTTTGAAAAAAATTATGTAATAATTATGTTTGCCTAGAAATTAAACTTTATGTCTCCTTCCTGTATAATTATTATCTAAAATGATAAACATTCCAAGAAAAAAATAAAAGTTTGATTTTCTATTTCCAAGACATGCAATAACAAATCAATTGGCATTTTACCAAGGAACTCCAAAAAGATTTACGTAAAGATAAACAAGTGTCAGTGTAACATCACAAGTTCAAGCAAAGGTCAATATTTTTTTATATTTAAATAAAATAAAGAATTATTTTTCTGACAACATACGATTCCATCTCAGCAATTAATTATAACTCTTACAATTAATTAAACATTTGCATGTAAATTTTGTATTTTTTAGTCTTTGACGTTTATGATAGATGATTATAATATTAATTCTCTATGATATGTGTAGTATACATCCCATATATATTTTGTAATACTATGTTGCCTTGACATATGATGGTTATATCAATGATAATTGTAAATTAATTATCTTGCATAATCAATCCCCATTTGGATATTTTTTTAATTATAGTTGGTGTAGTTTGTTGGTTTGGTCTTATGTATAATGGATCTGCTTCCCTACCGAAATAGACTGAATGGGTTATTACAAACTCAGTAGAAAAGTCTACCAGCTAAGTCTCAGTTTACCAACAAAGTAGAAAACTTAGTCTGAAAGAATTAAAACAAATATCTCAAATTTGAATCTATTAACTGAGGCATTTTCTCTAGCTTTGAAAATAAAATTTATCAACACCTACTAAACAACAAAAGAGAAGTAATTTTCTTTTGTCTCTTTAGCATACACTGGTATATGCATTATTTTAGCAAAACTGGTATATGAACGACACCATTTATTTATTTTTGTCGCATCGGTGGTCTAGCGGTTCTGTTGTTGAACTTGACTGCCTGAGGTCCCGGGTTCGATTACGGGTCGGGCAACAGAAAGAAAATTGGGTTTTTCCAATTTCTAATGAAAAAAACGTTGCTCGGGATTGAATATATCTGACAGATTGGTGATAGGTTTGCCACCTATCACATTGTGGGACTTAGTGTCTTCGGTTAGTCGTGGGTACCCTGGTTGTGCCTCTGCCTACCACTTCGGGGATATGGGTGTGAAGATACTTTTTTTTACCATTTACTTAAACTAATTTAAAGAATTTAGATTTCTTAAGTAGTAGAAATCCGACTTCCATTTCATTATAATGTCATATACCCAAAAAGTTTTAGGTTTTCGTCGATTATCCTGTGATTTCATCATTAAGTCCTGACTTGGTAGTACTAAGATATCCTCGAAAATACCTTCTGTCCAATAAAAAATTACAGTTGATTGAAAAATGACTGGAAGTTTAACGTATAACCTCATTTTTAAGCAGTTGGTTAATAATTTCCAAGCAATATCGTTAACAATATAATGTAGAGCGACTTGTGCATCCAAAGCTGACCTTTAAATGGTATGCCTAGTGAGTGGCGACATGCAACTGACGAGTCGGGGGTCACTCACAAAGCCTCAATTAACATATTCAAATTAATATACCTAACACAAGTTTTATTACAGCTGTCTCCACTAGTAGCTACTTTTTGAGCATATTGGATGTTTTTTTATCATAAAGTTTAATGTATGTGTATAAGTGATCGGTTTGAAGCCAAGGTTTTGATGCAACGGATAGACTTTTAAGTTTTAAGTATGCAAACGAGTCACACTTCTTTAACCTACACTTTTTAGTATACTTATAACTTGTTCGCTGTCTTATTTAACAAAACATTTTTTTCACTTGACTTCGTGTGAAATGACTACGTAGTATGGCAACAGGCTTCATATTATCTAAGAATCTAGTTGACAACTTACATATATTTTTTTAAGATCGTCAATTTAATTAGAAAACTGAGTGTAAGAGACTTGTAAAAATTAAACGCAGACTTGAATCTATTAGCTGAGGAATTTTCACTAGCTTTGAACTTTATCAATATTTTATCAATTTTGTGTGAGAGATACTATTAATCCTGTTAAAATACAACACTGCTAAATTATAAACTTTTCAGGCACACTTTATAAGGATGCACATGCGTTGATGTCTTTTTTATTGCAACATATCTTGTGATTTATTTTTAGTATTAATCTTATTGTTCTCTTTAGATTTTTATGTAAGAAAGCGAGCACTTCTAATGATAAGAGCTAACCGTCACCTGTAGACACCATTGATGTTATAGGTGTGTCGCTAGCCTGTGGCCGGGATATTAGGCCTATTGTGCAAGTCTATCGGCTACTCTACCCTCTTGGCCGCAACATGGCAGAGTCATTTCGGTGGCAGAAATAGGTGAGGTGATGGATTGCTAAAATTGCAAAGTAAATTACTGCACAGCATTCGTGTACTAGTGGTTTGTTAGTGATGACCTATATTTTAACAAGTGCTCGCCTCTTATGAGCTGCCTACTAGAGAATCAGATAGTCAATTGTATTTAGAAAACCCAGACCAATAAGGGAAGAAGTTTCTTTTTCTATACCAATTTCACTGCTAAAAAACAGTTAACTTTTTTTATGTTATAGGAAGGCAAACAAGCAGACGGATATCCTGATGGAAAGAAATTCACGCCGCCTAGAGACACCAAAGACTGTAATGGTGCATTGCCAACCTAATGTCGGGATGTTAGGCCTCGTGCAAAAGTAAGTTTACCGGCTACCTTACCCTCCGAACCGGAACAGGTCATGACGTTATGGTGGCAGGAATGTGTAAGGCGGTGGTACCAATCCGGGTGAGTCGCTGCGAACTCTGCCACCTAGTACTAACTAATGTAAAACACATGACGATTAGACATTCTATATACTTTTATGTATTGCACCTTTAATTTTACATGCGAATAATAATTCATGCGGAAATTAAAAGATGTCACTAAGACGTAACTTCTTTAGTTGAAAGTATTCACATCTAAAAGAAGACATGACAGCTATTCATTCTAAATTCAAATGTTTCTTGGCTTACAACAGTAACAGGTGTTATTTTGTTCCATTGTCTGTCCATAACTTAGCGTTAAAAGACATCCTTCATGGAAATTCACTGCCTAGATGGTGGCAATAAGATCTAAAATTGTGCGGTCAACCACCATGTCCAAGTAGTAAACGAATGACATAGTGTTATGGTGTCACTACAAAAACGACACGTGTTTGACGGATTGCTAGTTCATTCTTTGTTACATGATTTATCAGGTTTTGTTAAAATGTTTTTGAAAGTAAGGAGTCTCTGTGGTCTAGCGATCCAAGTGTTGGACTTGACTTCATGAGGTCCCAAGTTCGAATCCCGGGTCGGGCAACACAAAGAAAATGAAGTATTTCCCATTTCCTTAAAAAAAATGTTGCTCCAGACGGTTGAAGATAGGCTTGCCACCTATCACATTGTGGGACTTCGTGTCTTCGGCTAGTCGTATGTGCCCTGGTTGTGCCTCTGCCCACCCCTTTTGGGGATATGGGCGTAAAGATACTTTTTTTTTAAATAAACTTTTTTCAATGATAAAAATGTCATTATCTCTTTCTACAATAGTTTCAATACTTTAAAATAGAATCAATTATTTTGGTTTTATCAAATCGAATAACACTTTCCATTTCGTTTTTTCGATATTTTTTTCCATATAAAGGCTCAACCTTGAGAAGCATGAATTTTGTATTGTTTTTAAAAAATAAACTTCAGTTAAAGAGCATATAATTGAATAGAATGGTTTTTTACTTATATGAAGTAAAGTAATTTATATTTTTTGAATTAAAAACGATTGATGATGTAAATTTTCTAGATTTTTAGTCATTTGCATATAGTCTTTCGTTTTTTCCAGATTTTTTTCCCTGATATTGATAACGATATTATTTAGGCCTTTTGAAGTATGAATTTTGCCTTTTTTATAGAAAAAACTTTAGTTAAACTTTAGTTAAGTTTAGTTAAAATTGAATAGAATAGTTTTATTCAAGTAAATAATATCAAAGCAATTTATACTTTTTGAGTGCAAAACGTTTGATGATGTTTATTCCTAGATTTTTTAGTCATTCGTACTATTTAAATATAATCTTAAATACACGTACTTATCCATTTCCTTATGTATATATAAAACAAATGTTAACGTAAAATAAAAATTGCTTATTTTTATCTTCACTTCATTCATAGCTAACGTTTCATGTTTATGTTATACTAGAAGCCCGTCCCGGCTTCGCGCGGATATAAAATGTAAATGTAAACCTTTTTCTTTAATCACATTATTTACTAAAAAAACCGCATCTAAATTCGTTGCGTAGTTTTAAAGATTTAGGCGTACAAAGGGACATAGGGACAGAGGCGGCGACTTTGTTATGTACTATGTAGTGATGTTTATTATGTTATCTGTATCACGTTTCTATATATAAAAAAGTATTTTCACGCCCATATCCCGGAAGAAGTTGGCAGAGGCACAAACCAGGGTACTCACGACTAGACGAAGACACTAAGTACCACAATGTGATAGATGGCAAGCCTATCGCCAACCGGGCACATATCTAATCCCGAGCAACATTGTTTTCTTAGAAAAATTAGAAGAACCCAATTTTCTTTTTGTTGCCCGACCCGGGATTCGAACCCGGGATTTCATGTAGTCAAGTCCAATAACTGAACCGCTAGACCACAAAGGCAACTATTCTACGATCACGTATCTATGCTATTCATAATCCTTCCTCAACCTATTTGGTGACATAACAGTGACGTGTTAGAATGGTTTCGGTACACATAAAAGACGCAATTTTTAGATCAACGCATATCGTGTGAAAATCTGGCCGCACGCATACTCTCGTGAAAGCCGCAGGGTGTTATGTAAACCTAAAGCGGGGCTGCCCAACTTTCGGGCCAATTCGAGGAAAACACAACACAGGGACTTATCAAACATTTTCGGTGGATCACTGATAATAGCCTTTTTAATTAAGTACTCTTAAATGTATTTGATATTTTCCATCGTCGACGTTTGGTAAAACTTCCAAATGTTCATATTTTTAATAAATTAAACTAGGCCTTTTGATGCTGTATAAGCGAAACCAGTAGGCTATTTAAAAAAAATTAAAGTTAGACGTAAAAAAATACTAGTGTTTCTTTTTAAAAATATAACTCTTAAATTTGCTTATTTTGCACAGTGAGTCCGTAAGATGAATAAGTTCGTAATATTTTTTTAGCTTGATAGGGTTTTGAAATTTTGCTAACGTTATTACAAAAAAAATGTATCAGTTAATAAAGAAATGAAGGCAGCATACAAAATTCGTTATGGTAAGAAATACAAAACATATAAACACCCATGATGTTAATGGTGTCTTGCCAAACAAACGAGAATCGTTTTACTTTGCTTTAAAATGTCAACTTAAATATGTGTCAACATAAATAAATTAAAAACGACATACATTGTGTACCCCGTGTACCTACATCCATCCACATTCGTTTTATATATCTGCTTTGTAAATTTTTCATTTGTAATTTCTTTCACATGACCGAACTAGCGGAGCATGCCCTTTCTAATTTTAACATCAACACTTTCTTTCAATACTACTCCATATTTAATTAAAAAATAAAAAAAATGAAAATAGAAAAACAAAAAATTTTTTAAAGAAGAAATGTTTGACATCTTGTTTGTTTGAAATGAACAGGCTTCGAAACTACTGGACCGATTTCAAAAATTCTTTCACCTTTAGAATGCTATATTATCCTTGAATGTCAATGCCTTTGTTTCATCAAAATCAGTGCAATAAAATCCAAGTTACGCAGGCGAAGCTACATGAAATTGCTAGTATTGTATAAAGGAATACTTTAGTATATTTCCGTTGTTATTTAAATTATTTAATGGTAGTTACATTAGGTTTCTCTTCTTGTCTTGTTCCCTACATGCAATAGTTTTCGGGCCGGGAGTTGAACACACTTGTCCAAAAGCTTTTCTTACTCTAATTGTCTAAAATCATTATAATTTAGCGTCTTGTCCAAAATTAGTGTTGTTTCCTTTGAAATTGAATTTTGCAATCATTTTTAAAGGATTCTTAGTGATTTTTCTTACGCTTAAGGCATTTTGGGATACCAACATAATATGTATGGCTATTTTACACATATGTTTCATGGTGAAGTTTGTTGTTTTTAATCATATTTGGAAAACTATTAACATTTTTGTTATTACACTTTTGGTTCAGTAAATCAAATCTCTAGGACTTAAGTTTTAAATAAATAAAACAAAGTTTTATTCTGATATTGAACATGTTCAGTAAAAGTTGTAAATATTCGAGTGGAGTCAGCGTCATGGCTGAAAGGAAGGGTCAATTTTGCTAACCACTTTTTAACGTTTGTTATTGTAAGGCAAAGGTTACTATGAAATAAATAAACAAAATTTGTGGAAACATAAGAACATTTAGGAATTCAACATTTATAGTAAATACAGGATAACTTACGTCGGAGCAGCTAGTCACTAAATAAAAAAAGGTAGGCAGAGATACAACCAGGGTAATATTATTATTTGCCACTGTAATATTATTCAATCAATATTATCATTATAATTTTTATGATAATGGAAGGCAAGCTAGCAGACCAATTTCCTGATGGTAAAAAATACACACCGCCTAGAGACACCAAAGGTGGTAATGGTGCGTTGTCAATCTGAGGCCGGGATGTTAGGTCTCGAGGAAAAGTAAGTATACCGGCTACCTTACCCCCTAAACCGGAACACGTCAACGACAATCATTAGACGTTATGGCGGCAGGAATAGATAGAGCGGTGGTATACCAATCCAAGTCGCGTCGAAACTCTACCACCTAGTATATACTTTATAAAATATTTTCAATTCTCAATCAAAACTACGTTACTCGTAATAGATTAACTGTCATACAAAAAAATTGACAGCACCGAGTATTACTGTAGTAAATGATTAGTTTTTTGCAAGTTACTAGTAACTACGGTACAACAAATTTCCTCAAGGAAAGTAAAATTATGGTTTAACGCGGAAATACATTAGAAAATGCAGGCAGGTATCAGGTTATACTCGTTCGGAAATCGATTTAGTTTTAATGACTGTAGGAAAAATAATAATGGAAAGTCGTTACCTTATGATAGAGTAACTACATTAATATCTTCAAAGTAGAAGATATACTATGAAACTATTTCTCAAATTATGATATCAATTATCATTTCAGAAAATAACCTTTCAAAATAAATAATTAAAGAAAAAACAATGTAACATTTATGGAAGAAACTAATTGAGAACCAATTTTTGTATGTCATAGGTAAGTAAACAAGCACACGGGTCTCCTGATGGTAAGACAACCGTTGCCTAGACAGATGCAAGTACGTTGCTGTCCTAGGGCCGAGTTGTTAGTCCTGTTGCGCAAGTCTATTGGCTACCCTCCGGACCGGAACAGGACCGAGTCATTATGGCGGCAGGAATAGATGAGGTGATGGATCTCTACCGGAAAAGTTTCTGCACAGCACTCTACCACCAATGAAAATAATTTTAAAATTTAAAATTCGCACTTACACACATCTACAGTTCTTATTTCGCCTTAAAAATGAAAAAAAAAAACAAATAAACAGGCGAAGTAATAGTAAGCGTAGTTAAAACGAATATACTATAAAAACAATATCATGTTTTAAAAATTACAAATATATTAAATGAGGACATCGGATTATTAAGTGCAGTAAAACTGCAAAAATCGACTTCAAATATTTCATTGGGTACCACGTCGCAATTTGGTATTAATAATTCTTATTTAATAAATGATGACATAGACAAGATAAGTAAAAAAACATGCACTATTAAGTCTAACTCAAATTCACTAGTCGGGCCATGATAAAACTATTATAGGACCACCTCGGACTCATCTTTCTTTCTTAAAAGAACTATCAAAATTAGAGTAATCGCGTAACAAACATACGAAAAAAACATACAGTCGAATTGAGAACCTTCTCCTTTTTTGAGGTCGGTTAAAATAGGTTGCATTCTAGTACATTTTCTTAATTACAAAAGTAAATGAATTAAAATAAATAATAACTTATGTATGCAATTACATAAATGTTAAAAAGTATAAATATTTACAAAGCTAGTTGACTTCAAAAAAGTAACTGTCAAGTTTTTATGCAGCAAAATAGTTTAACAATTATAACAGCTATGGTTAAAAAATAAGGTTCAAATTCCTTTGTTAAAAAAGCCAACAATAAAGTCGCAGAACCAGACAGGTGCGCGAAATAGAAAGTTGTTCACTTCCTCATCGCTGGTTCTCCTCGGTGCATGGATGTAGCCTTACGGTGTAATACAAGGACACTTCGATCATGCAACTAGATCTGCAATACTTTAGCGTCAAAGCTTTTGCAATACCGGTATTAATTATGTTCTTAAAAATGTTTTAGTTTTTCTTTTTTTTATGACAATGTAAGACAAACAAGCAGACGGATTTTCTATGGTAAGAAATTCACGCCACCTAGAGCTTACTACAAAAAAATTAAACACTCGTTAAACACGAGTTTTACTAAACATTGTCTAAAATCAACTAATGATATGCTAACACGTCATTAACGTGTAGCATGAGACTAGTTAGATGTCAATTTGAAATAGTGTTTAGCTAAACTAAATAATTTTTGTGGTAAGGAGATTAAGGTTTAAATGATGCGTCGTTCATTTGGATGATTAAGCCTTTTGCGCGAGTGAATTTACTGGCTACCCTACTACCTACTATCCCCCGAATCGGAGCATGATAACAACAAGTACTGATGTTATGCAAGGTTTAAGTTTATCCAAGGTTTTGATAATAATCCTAATTTTGTATTTGGTAAGACTCTGCCACCTAATGTTATACACACACGCATGTTTTCAATATATTCCTTTATGAGGTAGACAAAGAGTATCAAGTACCAAATATTATGATACTTCGAGACTCGCCTTGTTTTCTACACATTCAATATTATTTTTATACAAACCGGGTTCCGAGGCCTTTGATACCACCCTCGAATAAAAGGGATTTGATCACGGAATGTCAACATAGGTTTCCTGGGGTACTCCTATCCACATTCGCATTTTATATATACTTAATAACGGTACTATTGATAACTAACTGAGATCGCTTCAGATAAGTATAAAACACATACGGTTTATCGGATGACTTTTAAAAGTTAACCCTTTTCTTTAAAGCTACCTATAACAAAACTCTTTGAAAAACCAGTATAGGGGAAATGTTTCCAAGTTTCACTATTTTGATGAAGAACGAAACGAGAGACTATATCTAATCTGCAATATTTGATATATATCAGCTAAAATATAATTAAGGAACCTGATTAACTACTTGTTCATTAATAATTATTATGTACTTATTTTCCTGTTAAATTCCTCTCCACACAAAATAAAAATTTAAACGAACTTAGTTTTAGGTTATAGAATCAACAAAAAATCTCAGATTGCAAATATTTATAGTGATAAAAAACCAAGGAATAATTAACTAGTTTGAATTATGGATCTCAAGAGATATTCGATCAAGTCAAACTAGATTTTTTAATTATTATTGTCTAACACTAATTAATTATGGTAATTATTTTATTTCAAAACAAATTAAATAAAAAGGAAGGCTCATTAATAATAAAACTGATTCAGACTAAAATCACTAAATAGTATAAAACAAAGTCGCTTCCTCTGTCCTATTTCCCTCTGTCCCTATGCTTAAATCTTTAAAACTACGCGACGGATTTTGATGCGGTTTTTTAACAGATAAAGTGATTGAAAAGGAAGGTTTATATGTATATTTTATACCCGTGCGAAGACAGCTTGTAAATATATTGTCACTCTTAATATATTGTTTACTTAATAATAAATAAATTAAAAAATAATTGTTTATTTAATATTATAAAACTTACTAACAGCGTCAATACCAATGTATGGGCCGTATTCATAACAAAACTGCTTTTTAATCATTTTCAGCATAGGAATAGATTAGAACTTTTAGTAGGACATATACTACTTTGTATCCCGATGTTCAATGTGGTTTTGATCTAGAAAATTTGTTGTGTATTAATTATATGAAGTTAAATTTTGATTTCTCTATTTTTTTCTTCTGTTATAATAATTTGAAGCCAAATATTCAGAGTATGCTTATCGCGTTAGGAAAATGAATAATGATAGCATTAGCATAACCATGTGTCTATCTAGTTTTTTAAAACATATTTTGATGTAGTTTAAGTTCCGTATCCGTCATAGGAGATAAAGTCAAGGTTTGGTCATCGTGATGTAATTAATATCATTTTTCTATTTTACAAAAAATTGATATTACTCGTACATTCATCTTATTGCAAGAAAGTATCTTCTAGTCCATATTCTCAAAGAGATTGTCAGAAGTACAAAGCCCAACCTGCGATCAACCAACGATTAGTCGAGGCTAGTACTTAGTACCACAATGTAGAATTAATAGTATTAAGTGGGAGCCTTAGCCAACCTGTTAACTGTTAACAAAGTTGTACAAATCATAACCCATACTCTAATTTCCCGCGCCTGAATATCTATCCAAACCTTGGGAACCCCTACTATCAATTCTAATTGAGTGTTCATATATATAATCTTATCTTTGCTAAGTTCTGAAATACGTGCATGCTCTTTGGCTATAAATTGTAGAAGGTCGGTGACTATCGCCAAACAGTGTCGTTCGGTATCGCGCGACCATCGCTTGCCGTCGTCGACCAGAGTCGCGAGCTCTCAGCGACAAATTGTCGCTCGTATGCGCTTAGCTTACTCAGTTAAATAAAAACAAAACTGGTTTTATTTTTACAGTTTTTATAAAATGCCGATGAAATTAACAATTTTATTATTCGGCTATAAACTGAAAGAAAAAGTTGGGATGGTAGATAACGACTTTCACTCGCCACCGCTAAAAAGTGAAACTGGAATTTGCGCGTAATACCCGAAATATAACCAAAGAGGCTTTGTTTACCCGTTTTTATCTGTTGTTATTAGAAACTCGAACTTGGCCACTCACGATTTAGCACGTCGTAAAAAATAATAGCTCTTCATTTAGTTCTAGCGTTATAGGTATTGTTCCCAAGTGTATGTTTGTTTGTTATCAAATGTGATTTGAAAACTAATGAACAAATTCTTACTGTTGAAAATATTTTAAAACTTAGGAATTTAGATTAAAATATTAATCATGTGTCATCAATTAAACTGAATATATCTTATATTGAACTAATAGACATTTATGTAGTTTATACATACATACATACACATACATATCTTCACACCAAGTCCCTTACGTTGTAGGCAGAGAGTATCGAGTGCCAGACCTCACGATTCCTACAAACCTGTCTAGCTTCCTTCACATTCATTACCCTTTTCATACAAACACGCCGGTTTCAGAGACTTTTGACACCACCCTCGGATAATATCCGATTGATCTGTAGTTTATGTGTGACAATTTCCTCTTGCTATAAAGAGACCCAGCTAAGTCGAACTTATTACATAAAAAAATTCAACGCAGTCTTACAAAGAGGCTTTTCAATGGATCTTAAAAACCTAATTAAAGCAGAAAAAAACAGAAAGGTGAAACAAACTGTCACAAGCGCCGAACAGCAGGTAGTCTTGAAGGTCGTTTCGGCAATAAAGCCGGGCAATATACTCGAAGCAGGTAGTAGGTATACGTTATTTGGTATATAAGGACTTAGACTGGTTTTAAAGAATGACTCAAATATGTAAAATAGGAAAGAAATGCTAACATAAATATTATTGAAGTAAAATGGCGGTCGATGGGATTGGTATGCTATCCGTGTGAATAATTAAATAGTATTTTTTCAAAAAATGCGTTCCTTTTAAAGTACTCGATGATTTCTTTATGATATTAGAAGGCAAACAAGCAGACGGGTTTCCTGATGGTAAGAAACTCACGCCGCCTAGAGGCACCAAAGATGGTCATGGTGCGTTGCCAACCTGAGGCTGAGATGTTAGGCCTCGAGTAAAATCGGCCTCGTCAGGATCGTGAGGTCTGGCACTCGATACTATCTACCTACCCCGTAAGGGACTTGGCGTGAAGATATGTATCTAGATCCTAATTCAAAATAAATTTTAATTCAATTACTTAATGCTGGTTTCGGTTCAATAACAAATTAAGTAAACAATTTAGAATCGAGGCCGAATTATTCCGAAACGAGTAGGCCGAAATTGATAATACATTGACAAAAACTAAACCTTTTATTTCGATTTATTTTCAGTATCGTAATTGCTATTGTAACGTATTTCGTGTTTTTACCGACTAGATAACGAAATCTGTTTATACAGCTTTTTCTCAACAACCTACAAATAAAAAAGGACGAAATGATTTAAGCGTAGAAAATTGTAAAAACTACAGCTGAATTCACTAGTATGTATTATAGTAAATAACGGGCATTGGTGGTAATTTTGTTGCACACTCACTAAACTAATTTTAAGTTATCTCTGTCTTTCTTCAACGAAAGTAAGAGAAAAAGACAAAACACTTTTAGTGCTGTTAAATTAGACCGTACACGTCATTTTTAAAGACGTTTAATATATCATTCGGAAAACCTTTTTTTTATGATATTGGAAGGCAAACGAGCAGACGGATTTCCTGGTGGTAATAAATTCACGCCGCCTAGAGACACCAAAGGTGGTAATGGTGCGTTGCCAACCTGACGCCGGGATGTTAGACCTCGAGCAAAACCGGCTATCTTATCCTCCGAACCGGAACACGTTATAACGTTATGGCGTCAAGAATAAGTAAGGCGGTGGTATCAATCCGGGTGAGTCGCTTCGAAACTCAACCACCTAGTCAGATGTCACGGTGTAAGTGACGGCGAGCCTATGCTCGCCTTTTACGAGCTGCCTGGCAGGAAGGTAGATGGTCTATTCTGCAAAGGAGCCCGGACCAACACGGGGAACATGTTGCTTAAAAGCATCACAATTTGACATGTCCGTACTAATCTGACATGTATAAAACGTTCTATCTCTTTTGTTTTCGTTTCATTTGAAAAAGATAGCACGCATTTATAATATTTAGTTTAGTTTGTGAACAGCAGAATTACCACCATTATCCTACTAATATTGTAAATGCGTTTGTGACAATGGATGGATGTTTGTAACTCTTTCACGCACAAACCATTGAACGGATTTAGATGAAAATTTATAGGTATATGAATATAGTTTACACATTAAAATAACATATAGACTAGAATTTATTAAAATAATACTAATTGGTACTTGGGCAAAGCCGGGAGTGGGAGCTAGTTAAGCACACTTCAAAAACACACACATACACATATCTTAACGCCAATTCAGAAGGCAGAGAGTATCGAATACAACTTTACTTCAAAAACAGCTTAGTAAAATTTATGTATAATTAAATATTGCCAATTTTGGACTAAACACATTCGGCATATCTTGGGTGCCCGACTGGCAACACATTAGTCTTTCCAAAAAAAGGGTGCCGGAGGATGAGAGCGTGAATATACTTACTATTTTTTTAAGCCGTCTTCCTATTTTCTTTAATACTTTACAATGATACTTCATAAACTGGACCCGCTTAAAAGATTAAAATATATTTGAGATAATAATTAGACATTATATCTCGCCTGTGTGGTCTAGCGGTTCAGGGGTTCGAATCCCGGGTCGGACAACAAGAAGAAAATTTGGTTCTTCCAATTTTTATAATAAAAAAATGTTGCTCGGGATTGGATAAGTGCCCGATTGGCGATAGGCTTACCACCTATCACATTGTGGGACTTAGGTCTTCGGCTAGTCGTGGGTGCCCTGGTTGTGCCTCTGCCTACCCATTCGGGTAAATGGGCGTGAAGAGACTTACTTACTTAATTAGACATTCAAGACTTAGCGTATAATAAGCTACTTCCTTTTATTTAACCTACTTTCCTTTGAGACATAACTGATCATTTTCACAGTAATGTTTGTTACTGTGTTTTTATTATTCACAAATACTTGCTAATAGGTAGCAGCTGCCTATCACTTATCTAATGGAAGAACTGGTCTTACGCATTGACACAAAATATGACAATGTTTTTTTTTTGTTCAAAAAGTGCTAACAAACAGACGGCTTGATGTTAAGAGATATATGGACACCATAGCTATTACTGGCGCTGTGCGGTCTAGCAGTTCAGATGTAGGACTTGACTTCATAAAGTCCCGGGTTCGATTCCTGAGTCCGGCAACAAAAAATAAAAACGTGCGTTTTCCTAATAAAAAAAATGTTGCTCGACATTGGATATGTGGCCGGTTGGCGATGGGCTTACCACCTATCACATCGTGGGACTTAGTGTCTTTGGCTAGTCGTGAGTGCCCTGGTTGTGGCTCTGCCCGTCGGGGGTATCGGCGAGAAGATACTTTACTTTGTACTTTTTTGGCAGACATCTATATAGCTTTCCCGCCTTCCACAAAAAATAGACGCATTAACTAAACACTGTATAAGCCCCGCTACATAAATTAAGACCTTACTGACTCCCGTCTCGAAATTTCGAAGTAATATGGAGCCCCATACAAATCTACTCAAATTATATAGCTATCGGTGTTGGTAGCTCAATAGATTTGTATGGATTCGCTGCGTTTCGAAATTTTCAAATTCGAATTTCGAAATTCTGTGACAAAATTCCAAACATAACTGGCGGGAGGCCAAAAATTAATATCCAACCAATAACGCTACACGTACATGACGTGCAGTATGTTATTGGTTGAGAACCCAATTTTAGACATTGTCTAGTAAAACATATATTTGACGAGTGTCTAAACTTTTTGTAGTAGGTACGACGATGGGTGTATATATTCATATTGTAAACCAAAAAAAAAAATACACAAAAATATGATGTGCAAATTTTTTATGAACCCATTTTCTCGACGAGTCTCATTTTGAAACAACTCAAAAAATAGGTCATTAATTCATCAGTATGTCTTCAGTTTTTTTTTATGTTTGTAGATCGATTACTCGGCCAATAATGTAATTTTATTGTTTTTATTCAAAGAGAGGTTATGATTCAGTAGTTTTTGAGTAATATTCAATGACGAAGATTTTTTTTAAGTTTTTGGCATCATCAAGAGAAAAGATGGTCGAAGTTTTTTTATATTGTGTGAAATTAGTCAATTTTGGTGGCATTTTGTACAATTTTGTTCAGTGGAAGTGCACAAATGAAAGGATCATGAAGAAATTAGCGTATCGTGTATTTCCCCGTTGCCGCCAAATCTTACTATATGAGCTTGAGTGATGAGGCCACCTCTTTATTCAAGACCCGACACGACTTCTATTGACGACTTGTGCGATTGTGAAATTTGCAGTAATTTAACCGATTTTTGTAAATTGGTTAACTTAATGCAAATTTTTATTTGATAAATGGCAAAGTGCTAATGCGAATACCGAAAACTAAAGAAAGAAAGAAAGAATATTTGTTTGTATATTTGGGTGAAGCACCGATGCAGGTGGACTTGGTTTTTTGCATTTTTAGTGGCTTCATTCAATGTCATGATATCGTCCCACACCCCTTAGCTTAAATGTTTATGATAATTGTTCATGGTTTTGAATCCACTGGCTGGTGAAACATCCGGGTTAAGTTGCCTCAAGGACACAGAATGCCCCTAGTTCTCACAGTACGAGGTCATCAGGACGCGGTGCTTTCCGCACTCTACACGTTTTGTATATTATCTTGAGTCATTAACTTATTGCAGTGAGTTATTATTTTTTACGTTAAAGTATATCTCGCAAAATCTTTCGTTGAGGATTAGCATCTAATTCATTCATCCTGTATTCTCAGCGTATTTATTCCACGTGTTGGTCCGGGCTCTTTCGCAGAATAGACCATCTGCCTTCCAGGCAGCTCGTAAAAGGCGAGAATAGGCTTACCGTCGCTAACACCGTAACATCCTACTAGGTGGTAGAGTTTCGCAGTGACTCGGATTAGTACCACCGCTTTACCTATTCCTGCCACCATAAACGTCCAGTGCTTGCCGTTGACGTGTTCTGGTTCTGAGGGAGCCGCTAAACTTATTTTTGTTCGAGGTCTAACATCTCAGCCTCACAGTGATGGTAAGGGGGTGGGTAAGTCAGATGTCTCTAACGCCGTGACATCTGACTAGGTGGTGGAGTCTCGTTGCGACTTGCCCGGTTTGGTACCACCGCCTTACCTATTCCTGCCATCCTAACGTCCAATGCTTGCCGTTGACGTGTTTCGGTTCAGAGGGTAAGGTAGCTGGTAAACTTACTTTTGCACGAGGCCTAACATTCCGGCCTTAGGTTGGCAACGCACCATTACCACCTTTGCTGTCTCTAGGCGACGTAAATTTCTTACCATCAGGACATTCGTATGCTTATTTGCCATCTTCATTTCTCAAGACGAACTACTTTGTTTCCAAACTTTATAGTGTGCCATCTGTGATCTTTTATTGTTATCACCAATACATTTGTTTGTACGAGTATATGTCAATTGCAAGGTAGTGCGTGTAATGTTTTATTTATTGATTTAATGTATGTTATAAGCATTATTACTGAAAAATATTAACGTTCTGCACTTCTCCTACACATAAACCATAATTGTGCCAAACTTTATGCTCCTGCGTCCGCACAATTTTCGTAAAAAGGGGCCCAAGGTTTTGGCATCACGTATTAATATATAGATAAGTAAAATACCAGTATTAATAATTAAACATGCGCATTTATACCTAACATGTCGTCATCATTCTTAAATAAAATAAAAAATGGCGTCTGACCTAATGATATTTGTTTTGAAGTTATGTGAGAATTAACGTTACGCCATCAGCCTTTTGTCAGACCAACGCTTTGTATTACGCATGTCCGTGATGAGCTACTGACTTGACAAGAGGCAAGATTTATTATTTTTAAATATGGCTGTTGCTTAAAACAAAATGACCGCCTCGTTGGTCGAGTAGCTAACGTACACGCTTAACTACATCGACCAAAACGCGAGGCTCGAGTTCGATTCCTGACGGGGGCAGGCATTTGTGTGACAAACATTTAGATGTCTGAATTTCCGGGTCTGGGTTTTTATTAAATATGTTCTGGTATCTATTTAAGTATTTCTATGTATTGGAATCGTTGACTAACACCCATAACACAAGCATATAATTAGCTTATTTTGGGGTTAGATTCAATTCGTGTGATTTGTCCAGGGATATTTATTTATTATTTAAAAAAATTGAAGATATGGCTCTAACTCCTACTATCGTGTAAGTGCTATAATTTTCATATTCCCAGATACCCGTTCAAATATTACAAAGGTTCTTTTGTTAATTATCTTTTTGATAAGAATGCCATCTTCAATATAAATATAGTTTGTGCGCCATCTGCGATCTTTTATTGTTTTCAATATTTTTGTGTGTGTCAAATGTATGATAATAATGTAATAGTAATGTTTTATTTTTTGAATTAATGCACTTCATAAGCATTACTATTGAAAAACATTAGCATTCTGCACTTTCCTACTCATAAACTATAAGTATGCCAAATTTCATACTCCTCCGTTTCCTAATTTTAGTACAATTTTCGTAAAAATGGATCCAAAGTTTTTGATTCACGTATTAATATTATGAAAACTATTTTATATGTATAGATTGCAAGAATCTTACGTACGGATGGAGTTAGCATTGGTCAATAAGTAAATGTCAAACGGTAACCTATGACACGTCTATTCTTGTTTAGCCACAACCTATGCAATGACAACTATGATGAAGCATTTGTAATAGATTTTAAAGGTAAACTGTCAGGCTTATTGGGTCTTTATGATTATACTGTGACATCATCTTGGCCTTTAGCTCCTGGGCCAGAATTTAGGCCAAAAAATTTCTTTCCAAATAAATGGTTTAAAAGAGATCAAACAACCAATTTTTCACTAACACCTTCTTTCAAGAAAGAAAGAAAATATATTTATTTGCGGAATATGCGTGTTGAAGTTGTTACAAAATTATTTAAGCTTTCCAACATATTCTACCACATTGTGGTGTGCAAATATTTTAATATTTTTAAGTGATTATTTAATTATATACACAATGTTTTGATATTCATACAATAAATAGTTTTATTCTTTACAATTTGAACTATAACTTACAAACAGTTTTAAAATGTTGATAAATTTAACCCTGTCTACTGTAAACTGCCATGTCTTATGCCCGGTTCCTAAATTCAAGAAACTAGTAGTTTTGCTTTCGAATGGAACTTGTTTGTACGTATAGTAGGTACCTACAAAATGTAACTACAGTCGTCTGTTTTTGATTGTTAACTCTAAACATTTGGTATACCTATGAACATCGCTTCGTTACTTTTAGCAAACTAGTTATACTAACGAATTACAGTTCGTTGATTACAGGAGCCGGGCTTTAACGTTGTTAATGACAAATAAACCAAAGTATATAATATTCTACATATTTAGGATGAAAAAAAAAGTATCTTCACGCCCATATCCCCGAAGAGATAGGCAGAGGCACAACCAGGGCACCCACGACTAGCCGAAGACACTAAGTTCCACAGTGTGATAGGTGGCAAACCTATTGCCAACCGAGCACATTTCCAATCCCGACCAACATTTTTTTATTAGAAAATTGAAAAAATCTAATTTTCCTTTTGTCGGCCGAGCTGGGAATCGAACCCGAGACCCCATGCAATCAAGTCCAACACCCGGACCGCTAGACCACAGAGGCGACATTTTAGGATGATTATATTTAGGATGATTCACCGATACTATGGTCTTACTTATTCCGACACATATAAAGTCGTTGCTCTGGTTTATATTGTCAGATAGCGGTAGTTTATAGAAAAGGCTTGATTGGCCTTAGATTGGCAACGCATAACCACCATCTTTTGTGTATATAGGCGATGAGCATTACTTATCATCGTGAAATCCATCTGCTTGTTAGTATGTCTTCAAAAGTTATAAAAAGTATAGTGGTAGTGCAAATCTATAAAAAAGTCTCTTTGGCTAAAATGGAAAAGAACCGAGCTTATACCTTCATACTGTCCAGTAGGCGATTTTTTAAACAGAAATAATTTAGCCTTTAGTATTTTTATTTAAAAAAAAATAGTAAAATACTCCTCTTAATTTCGTTTTTCAACCAAGTCAAGTTTTATTTAGAAATTTAACTCGTCATTGAATTTTTTTGTATATGTAATCGCCTCTGTGGTTCAGTTGTTGGACTTGACTACATGAGGTCCCCGGTTCGAATCCCGGGTCGGGCAACAAAAAGAAAATTGGGTTTCTCCAATTTCCTAATAATTAAAATAATAAAAATAACGTTGCTCGGGATTGGATATGTGCTCGGCTGGCGATAGGTTTGCCACCTATCGCACTGTGGGACTTAGTGTCTTTGGCTAGTCGTGGGTGCCCTGGTTGTGCCTCTGCCTACCCTTTCGGGGATATGGGCGTGAAGATACTTTACTTGTATATTTAAAAAAAAACATTTCGATATAACTTAATCGATTAAACGAATCGTAATTACTCGATTTCATTCTAATTTGAATTTCATGTTCAATCGAAAGGCATCGTATGGTATGTTAAAGGCCGTTTCGATCAATATTATAATTTAAAGCCAATTCCGAATCGTGCTGCTTCTTGTTATATCTAAAGACGCTGGGGTTCTTTGTTAATTTTAGAAAGAATCTAAAATATGATCTTTTAAATATCAATCGTCTTAATCTATATATATAAAAGAAAGTGGTGTTAGTTACACTACTTATAACTCAAGAATGGCTGAACCGATTAGGCTGGAAATATGTGGGGAGGTAGCTTAGAACCGGGAGAAGGACATAGGATACTTTTTGTCCTGTTCGATTGTGAGGAAACTGGGTAAACAACATTTTAATTTACCCATACAAATTGAACGGGCGGAACGAAGTTCGCGCAGGTCGGCTAGTTAATTATAAAAGTGTTTAAATAGTATTAGAAGGAAAATAAATAAATAAAAGTAACATAACAACTTCAATGTGGTAATTATATTATAAATAACCATCCAGCCAGCCAGGCAGCTTGTAAAAGGCGAGCGTAGGCTTACCGTAACTAGCACCAAGACATCTGACTAGGTGGTTTAGTTTCGCGTAACTTAACGCTTAAGTTGGCAACGCACCAATACCACCTTTGGTGTCTCTAGGCGGCGTGAATTTCTTACCATCAGGAAATCCGTCAGCTTGTTTGCCTTTCAATATCATAAAAAAAATTAATGACAATATTTAGTACTAGTTTAGTTACTAGGTGTAATATTGCAAATTTGTCAATAGAAATTGTTCATAATACACGTGGATAAATTTGAAGTCAAATAGTTACCAAGTTTCACTTTTGGCACGCATGCCAGTCATTATTACCGTGATACAAGTAAATGGAATAGAATGGGAGCAGGCGATCTTTTTATTAACGATATTTTAGTTATATTTTACTGTGCAAAAAAGCTTTAAGAGTGAAGTTTATGTTTTGATGTTAGTTTTAGAGAAAATTGTGGATATTTTAGTAAATAATTATTTACAAATCACACATTTGATAAACAATACTTTTAATTACTGATTAACCATATAAATTTTCTTTTTAGTCTTTTATTTACTGATTACTGGTATAGTCTTGTAAATAGGTATAGTTTAAGTTGTATAAAAAAATGTTATTAATGCTAACTATGATTTCAGTCTATTCATTAGATACATATACTTATAGTAAAATAATTTAAATTACGTTATACAGATCTCCAAGCTATAAATAAATTATAAGTTCGTCGTGATTTTAAATTTACTTTCAACTGGGTAAAATGATAAAAAATATTAAATACTCGCATCTGTTTAAAATTCACCATATACTTAGTCTGGCCATAAAT
>NJDD01000360.1:187872-229264 GCA_002245505.1 Calephelis nemesis
TTTATGGCAAGACTAGGTATTTTCTTATAGCTAAATAGTATTTTGTTACCGTTTCAAATATCGTAAGCTAGATGGTCAGCATGCTCTTGGCCTAAAATGTTTTCGTAATTACAGTTTCTACCACAATCTTAAATCTTACAAATCTCGTAGAGAATTTCTGATTATGAAATCGAAAGCTAAGTTTATCTATACTGACGTAGTAATAATAAACATTGCACTTAACTTATATCACAATTTCTATTTCAATTTCTCTATATTTTCATGGTAATTGATTTTGAGTTTCTTTTTTTTTGCATGTTTATTCCGTTTTTTTTCTAATTTTCGAGGGAAATATAAAAGTTAAGACAATAAGCATACATAAGAAACAAATAAGTGGGGTTTCAAATAAAAAACAAGATCATAAACTAATATTATTGTGTGTTTGTTTATCTAAAATTCAAGATCAGGCACAGGTCTAAGGTCATGGTCATAAGCAGCAACACACCGGGAACATCTATGGTTTCTATCGGTGATGGTTATCTCTTCCATCAGGAGAGTTGTTCACTGTTAAGCCATTTAATAATGTAGAAAGTTTCTTTACTATTTCAGTCAGACCTATATTTCATCATATTTATTAAGTAGTCCTGGGCTACCTGTGGAATATTTATGAATAAAAGTTGTTTGTCAATTTTTGTCACCAACGGCCAAGCAGGTGTTGGGCAACCGTCAACTGCTTGCAACATTACAAATCTGCGACCGGTGCCAATCGTATAATAAAGACAGGGTTGTATAATTCACAACTAATATTATAAATTACATTTTAAACTTGCAGGCTAGTTTCTAACTTAACAGACAAACATCGTGTATTATATCTGAGACTTTATACTTGCCAGCTATATATACTATACTAGCAGTTTCACGCAGCTTCGCCTAGTGTAATAACAGTTTACTTACACATATTATTGTGATAAAACTATTTTATCATTATTTTATATAATTATGTTCATTATTTATTAATCACTAGCAGGTTCAAGCAGCTTCGCCTGCATAACTTGGCTTTATCTGCACCGATTTTGATTAAACAAAGCCTATGGCACTCAGGGATAATGTAGCATTCTAGGGGTGAAAGAATTTTTGAAATCGGTTCAGTAGTTTCGGAGCCTTTTTATTACAAACCAGCAAACAAAAATCAAACATTTACTCTTCACAATATTAGTATAGATATACTTGCAAGCCAATCGCTAACATAAACGCCATTTATAGAGACCGAAGAGTATATTCGTAGCTAGTAGGTTTGCACCATCACATTGTGAGGCTTAGTTTTTTCGGATTTCGGCAATTACATTGGCGAGTATTTATGTTATGGTGGTAGGAATTGTTAAGTTAATGGTAATTATGACACATTACATATGTTAATAATATTTTACTTTGGTGAAATTCCATAAAATAATCCATCCAGATACAAATTCACGTCAAATTTGGGGTTCCCTTTTCTATCACTTTTGTCGTCAGCAAAGCTTAAAGAGATTTATTTCATGGATGGAAAAGTGCTTACGTTAAACTGTCTTATTATAATATTTTATCACGCGTTTTAATTTTACAGAAATGATTAGTGATATTATAAAAAAGCTGATTTTTAAGAGACATAAAGAATGCAATTAGTAAATGTGATAGTTTATGATCAGCATAAATGTTATGCTGATAACATGCTGATTTTAATCTGTGAATATTATGATAGTGCAAAATGTTAATCTGTTAAAGTTAATTTGAAGAAAGTTTCATTAACATTTTGTACAACAAATTTTTAATTTAGAATTCGATATAGAATATTTTGCATAAAAATCGATAAATAATAGAAATTAACATAATAAATGTCTGTATCCGTTTCCCTGAATAATATCATAACAAATATACAAGGTAACATTCCAAGGAACGACCAAATTTTAAGTTAAAGTAGTCAAAGCTAAAATAATATTGCATTTTAAATATAATTGCCAATTGGTAATATTTGCTGTTTTAAACATTCATTTAAAATAGTCCGCAAAAATACTTAGCTTGTTGTCACGCTACATTCTACCTAGTACGATTCATGACGTATATGTATGTATACGTATTCATGATAGTAGACTCTTTCTCAATCCGTAGATAGGTTATTAATATTAGCTTTTAAATTACAAGCAAAGAATCAACGAATCAAAACATGACCATCCTAAATGAAGGAATAAATATTATTATCAATATTGTCAAATGTTTTGGACATAAAATAATGTTTATCCCAAGGATACCTCATAAATCAAAACCGATGCAAATTAATAACAGGAGCAGCCGTATGTAAAACCAGACTAAAAAAGTCTGCAACTAATGGAATTTAATGTTTTCTGAATTTATGAAAGTGCACTTTATTTCTTTTCTTTTAAAGTTGCATTTCTAATGAAGACAAGTTAATTTTGGTCTGAGTGCAACATTATAGTGAGAATTTAGATAATGACTCTTCAAACACTTTATCAATTATTTTTTTTAATAAATCAGAAGATATTATTTTGCTTTAATCAAATTATGCTAAGTTTTTAACATGGAAGTTGTTTGCAAAACAGTTGCAAATGTTAAAAATGAACAAAGGAACATCAAAGTATTTTTATTTTAGCACTTTTTTATTAATTTTTTATTAATTTCAAAGAAAGAAAAAATTCGCTCCAGACAGGATTTGAACCTGTAACCTTTCATCTCAAACCGACGAATGCTCTAACCATTCTACTGAGGATTTACAGGGGAAATTTTTAACTTCATTCTTACCCGTTAACGCGGAGACGACAGGTTACAGGTGCAAATCCTGTCGGGGGCGAATTTTTTTCTGTCTTTAAAAAGTATAGAAATAAACATAAACTTATCCGACGAACTGTTTTAATTATTAAAGATAAAGTTTCTAGTTTACAAAAAAAATTTGGAATTCAGGAAATATTCTTGAAAATCTGTTTTGGAAAGGTATGTCTTTTCAATTTTTGAGCAATATTCAGTACATGTAATAAAATATATTTACACAAAAGAATCTTCACGCCCATATACCCGAAGAGATAGGCAGAGGTATAACCAGGGCACCCACACTATCCGAAGACACTAATTCCCACAATGTGATAGGTGGCTAGTCTATCGTCCACTGGGCACTTCCAATCCCAAGCAACATTTTTTTAATTAGAAAATTTAAACGAATTATCTTTTTGTTGCTATTTATCTACACAATAATAACCCAATTTTAATGACTTTTCGTAATCATTATACATTTTATCATTTAATTTACATAGTGTTAACCTCTACCTAAAACTAAAGTTAAATTAGTTGGACGTCAAAATATAAACAATATGCAAATCTAACCCATCAAATATACATGACGTACAAATCTTATCTAAAAATGTAAACACCTGTTTTGTAAGTATATTCATTTGTTATTCAAATTTTGAGTAAAACATGGGAGTAATGTCATGTTTTGTTGCATTTTATAATGTTCCTAATTCCTTGGCAAGGCTGCGGTTTGATTCCTGACCAGGTATTTCAATGTATTGTGGTAATAAATGTATTCAGAATTAGAATCAGAATCATCTTTATTCACATGAACCATACAAGTGGTATTTGTGCGCGTCGACATTTTCTAAACTACCACCGGATCGGAATCGCGGCCTCATACTGAGAATTAATAAATAACTGTATTCAACTATAATACCCATACCTTAAACGTAGTTCTCCTATTTTGTGAAGAGTAAACCTAACATCTGTACCAATAATTAAAAATATTTTCTACCCTACATAACACCTTTGTGGAATCAGTTACCGAGGGCGATATCACTTAACGATTATGACTAAAGAACCCTCAAGAAAAGAGCGTATTCATTCCTTAAAGGTCGGCAACGCATCTGTGATACTCCTTGTGCTGCGGATGTTCGTAGGCGGCGGTGATCACATTTTTTAATCGGGTAACGCACTTGCTCGTTTGCCTCCTCTTGTATAAAAAAAGCAAAAGTTTGTTTTTTCTTTTTACGGCTAAACCCATTTTGATGAAATTTGCCATACATATAGTCCAAAAAATTCAAGTCAAAAACAGGCTTATTATACGAATCGCTCAAGTGATACCCGGGAGAAAGCGAAAAAACTTGAAAAAAATAACAGCAACACGGATAAATCATGCAAAAGTCATTAAAAGATGCAATCTTGTAACTTATGGAACTGGAAAAATATTCACTTGACGTAAATTTTGCTTGTTTTGTAACATCTAACATTAAAGATAATCCAAGTTTTCTCCGTGTTGGTCTGTGCTCCTTTGCAGAATAGACCATCTGCCTTCCTTGCCAGGCAACTCGTAAAAGGCAAGCATAGGCTCATGAACTAATACCGTGACATCTGACTAGGTGGTAGAATTTAGCACCGACTCGCCCGGATTGGTACCACCGCCTAAACTATTTCTGCTACCATAACCTCATGGCGTGTTCCGGTTCGGAGGGTAAGGTAGCCAGTAAACTTACTTTTGCTCGAGGCCTAACATCCCGGCCTTAGGTGTCTCTAGGCGGTGTGAATTTCTTTACATCAGGAAATCTGTCTGTTTGTTTGCCTTCCAATATCATAAAAAAAGTTGAAAAGTGATAGGAGAAAAGGTTGACATTTACAAGTAACTGTTAGAGCTGATGAAAACGCCGGAAACTGTTCATCTAGAGGTCAATTATCTTTAGCATTTGTGCTGAGTCAGCACGGACATGGAGGTAAATGTCAGGTGCCGGAAATAGAACCCGTCATATCTTTATAATCCCTACATTAACTAAGAAAGAAAGATAATTTATATATTAATACAGGTCAAGATTCCAAGATGGTTCCATATCATCAATGAGGTCGTCATAAGGCAACAAAAGGCAATATCATGTGTAACTCAAAAACTCCTAGTAGGATGTTGGTAACATTTAGGTGGAACCATTTCGGAACCACCTTATTTTTGGAAAAAGAATTATCAAACCGCGATATGGTTTCTAACGGAATAGTTGACCCCGTGTTTTGCACTTTTATTTTTACTAGTGGTCGCCCGTTGGTCGAAATTCGACCATAGTACATTTTCAATATCTGGTAGGTAAGAACGCCATCTTCATTTCTCAAGGCCAACTACTTTGTTTCCAAAACTTCTTAGTGTGCCATCTGTGATCTTTTATCGTTATAAATTTGTTCGTGTGTGTCAAATGCATGGTAGTGTGGGTAATGTTTTATTTATTGATTAAATGTACTTTATAAGCATTGTAATTGAAAAATGTTAGCGTTCTGCACTTGTCCTACACATAAACTATAAGTGTGGCAAATTTTATGCTCCTGCGTTGGCGTAATTTTCGTAAAAAGATCCTAAAGTTTTGGCATCACGTATTAATCAGTAAATAATACATTTGAAGTAAGTGTTGTCTAAGTGACAAATTTATTACCAGATTCATATAATTTATGATGAAAATTTTGCATGAAGACTCAGAACCGTGAGTATTTACTTCATTAAAGAAACCTCATGCTTAATTACCTGTTGGACTTACATTGTTGTCAGAAATTGAAGAACAATGCAATGGTGAGCTGACCACCATTGTCAATTGGTCACAGTTGCATTGACAATTTCAGATATATTAGTCGTAATTAAAATCATTTTTTTTTATGATTATGGAAGGCAAACAGACGGATTTCCTGACGGTAAGAAATTCACGCCCAACGTACGCATTCTAGCCCTGTTGTATTGTATTCCATTGTCTATGCGTTTCACGCTACCCTGAAGTAGTTTCATTTGTTTATTTAGTTTAAAACAGGGCATAAAAAATGTTTTATCATTATTCATATCTAATGCCTCATTTATGTCTAATCCTTTCCTACCCTATTTAATATTATTAATGCGAAAGTTTGTCGATCTGTTTGTTTGTTACTCCTTCACGAAAAAACTGTTGAAACGATGTTCATGAAATTTGACACACAGATAGAAGGTAACTTGGATTAGTACTTGAGATAGTTTTTATCTCTTAAAAATGGTCCTGTGGGACTATTAATCACGCGGGCAACGCAGCAGTTTCACAAGGCTTCTATTGCACTGATTCTGAAGAAACAAAGCCTATGCCACTCAGGGATAATGTAGCATTCTAAAGGTGAATCGGTCTAATAGTTTTGGCGCCTATTCATTTCAAACAAACAAACAAAAAATCAAACCTTTCCGATTTATAATATTAGTATAGAAAAACGATTGTGCTAAATTAGCCATTATACGAGAATAATCTCAAATAGGCAAGTCTTCGCTTACAAAAACTACTTCGTTTACGTGATTTTGAATCACCTAGCTATTTCTTTAAATTTGTAGTTCTCCTTTATATCAAGTTAAATGTGAAATATCTCATGTCCCAAATAAACTCATTTGTACTGCATTTATTGTGTGAGTTTCCTTGTTCTTGTTCCACGTGCGTACAACAAACTATTAAATATTTAAATGTCAGTAATAATCATTAAAATACTTGGTAGATCGAATGGCTGTACTCAAATTGATTGTGATACAAAATTGTGTTGGGGAAAGTAAGTCAATAAAACAAGAAGCATAACAAAATACAGATTAATTATTATCATTGTAGGCTCTGTTAATTCCCACGTGTTTATTATTGTCTGTGGTACACAAAAAGCGAGCATAGACAAAGGAAACGAAAACTGTATGCAGATAATTATGGGATAGTATTTAATTTTATGTACCACACGTAATATGTTACGTCAGATTAGGTTATAATATTACATTCAATTTAAATTTACAAGAAGATGTGATAATAAAATATGTTTTTGATTATTTATATCATGATATAATAAAAACGTTCACATTCGCATTGAAAAAAAAACAAACCATGAAAGATAACCTATAACACTGTGCTTTTTACCCGTATGAGTGAAAGACCTACAAGAAAGTTTTAATTAGGTCCTTTTATTAATAATAATTGGTTAACAACATAATATAGGTAAAAAGTAAAAGATAGAATTTTATTAAATAAATTGATTTATTTTTAAAAATTAAATTCTAAGAAAGGAAACAAAAACATTTCTATTATTTTTTTTTGAATTGATGTAAGGATTCTCGTCAGACCTCATCAATTATTTTACTTTCGTATCTAGACGTTATAGTAGAAAAAATTAGGCATACGAATAATTAGACTGCCGGATAGAATAAGTTACAGCTTTTATAGACATTTAAAATAATAAAAATCAGTTGCCAACGTGATGCCGACTTTTAAAAGCTTTGTTTGACCGCCTCGTTGTCGAGTTGCTAACATACACGCCAAACTACATCGACTTACCGCGAGGCTCGATTCTCGACAGGGGCAGGCATTTGTGTGATGAGCAATTAGATGTCTGCATTTCCGGGTCTAGGTATTTATAAATTTTTTTCTGGTATTTATTTAAGTATTTCTATGTATTAGAATGGTTGACTAACACAAATAACACAACCATAGAATATGCTTCCTTTGGGGTTACATTCAATTTCCTCTTGAATATCTCTAGATCTAAGTCTTACTCTATCTAGAACTCGGAAATCCCTGGAGTAGGTAATGAAATTGTTTTGAATGAATTACCTTCGGCACTTTCATCCACAAGCAGCTATTAGGCCGAATGGTTTCTTCTACAGCCTATTATTTGTGTACTATCATTACTATATTGTGTGAACTGAGCTGTGACGTTGGTTACATCGACTTGATGACTTTATACTTAGGGTTGACATCTACGTATAAAAACTTATGACTACTAAATGATGAATATCATTTTATAAAATAATGATAAAATAATTTTATATCAAATCTACGTTATACTTAATAATTTTACTTATTGTGTTAGTAAACTGCTATTTTTTAACTGTTAAAAATTTACTTGAGCTCAAGAAATTGCTTAAATTAATAAAAAAATATGCCGTGAAAGTTATGACATTATGTGAATTTTATCTGTAACGATGAACTCCTTTAATATTTATAATTCATTTCCACCAAAGGAGTTGAGCTCCGTTGGCATAAATATTAATAACATTCATCAGAGGCAGACGTACAGAGTCCACGTCAAAGAAAGAGTTTTCAAACCGTCATGGGTCAAATTTTTGGTCTTTAAAAATCTCTAATAGTAATAATAAACAACTGTGTATTCGTGTGAAATTAGTAATTTATAAGATAGGTATTAAAACGCCAGGGGTTAAATACTCAATAAGAAAATGGCGGGCATCATTATAGACAGACAAAACTGATACGGTTCCTTCCTATACCTGTATATGGTGATTTTTTTTGCCTTCTTAAAAATGACAAAAATTTCATTTTCAAGCTTAGCACAGGATAGATGTCAAATAAACGTATGAATTTTAAGTTGATAAGACACTAGTTTTTAATAATGATTTGCCAACTTAAAGCTGGGGGCCTGAAGCTGCTATACAGTATATACAGTTCATTCTACCCTCTAAACAGAAACAGAGCACTTGTAAATTTTGACTTGGAGTTTTGGCGGGATCGAGAAAAAAATTGTTGACGGCTTTTATTAATTTTTATTTTTTTTACTTCTTGTACCTACATTATGAGCAAAACTAGTCTATTTCGGTTCTTTTTTATTTGTGTTATTTAGATAATTTTGTTTACACAAGTAAGGTTGCAACCGGTATACCTACGACCATAGCATGAACGATTACGCCCACTTATGATATTTTTTATATGATTGTTACATTGATAATTTCTATGTCGGGAAATAAATGGACTAATGGTAGATACTCACTTCTACACCATAAAAACTTGTCCTTGAAAATAATTTGCTTTTAAAGTTATCAACTAATTTTATTAAATTTCATCAGTGACTAATATTTTCAGTAAATCCGGTTTTGATATCTTCATTAAAAGCAAATTGAGTACACTTTCTCTAAAAGTAAAAATAAGAAAGTAATTAAAATCAGACGCCTGTCAACCCTATTCTTGATTGATGTGTAGAAAGTAACAAGAGTATCGGGTGTTATAGAACGGCTGTTACATTTTGATTGTTTTGTCGTTATACTTTAATCGATACATTTGATGGGTTGATCGAAACGAGTTGTAATCGATTTGACTTGTTCGATGTTTGGAGCTATCGTTATCGAGATCGAAACCGAAAAAGTTTAATCGAATTTTACTCAATTTGATCTTGTTGAGAAACAAATAGAGTTTTTTATGTTTTCAAATGATTAGTTTAATATTGAGCGGACTGAGATAATTTAGAGATCACTTTTGTTTATTATACAATAATCTGTAAAATTAAAATGTATTTGTTTTAGTGTTTGTAATAGTCGTTAACACATATATGGTAATTTTGTAATTCAGTCAAGTTGAAATTTGTATGAAGTTACGATATATAACAAAATCGGACTTGAGTAATTAAAAACTAGTCATTAGTTTTTCCCCGTGTTGGTCCGGGCTCCTTTGTAGAATAGACCATCTGTCTTCCTTTGCCAGGCAGCTCGTAACAGGCGAGCATAGGCTTCCCGTCACTAACACCGTGACATCTGACTAGGTGGTAGAGTTTCGCAGCGACTCGCCCGGATTGGTACCACCGCCTTACCTATTCCTGCCACCATAACGTCACGACGTGTTTCGGTTCAGAGGGTAAGGTAGCCGGTAAACTTACTTTTGCTCGAGGCCTAACATCCCGGCCTCTGGTTGGCAACGCACCATTACCACCTTTGGTGTCTCTAGGCGGCGGGAATTTCTTACCATCAGGAAATCCGTCTGCTTGTTTGCCTTCCAATGTCATAAAAAAAAGTTATCAAAGAAAGTCATGTCAGGGTCTTGAGTAGAGCGGTACCACCTCATTCAAGAACATTTAGTGAGATTTAGCAGGAACGAGGAAATACACCATACACTTTTGGTTTCTTCAGGATTACTTCACACTCAACAAAATTTAAGAAAATGCTACCAAAATTGATTAATTTCACTCAATACGTACACAATCCTTCGACCAATTTTTCTCTCGATGGCCCTAAAATGTCTAAATTTCAATAATAATAATAATAATAACATTTATTTGCGCAAATAGGGTAAGAAGGATCTTAAATACTAAACAAGCTCTTAATCCTATTTTACCAAATAGTTGGCATGCAAATATTTTATATAACTCATATTATTCATTAAGTATATAAAGTTATTCCATCATTAAATTTAAATTTCTATTTTCAAATTAATTACATTTACAAGTGTATTTAAGTCATGATTAATATTAAATTCCAATAATAAAAAATTATGTCCTAATATAAAAACGAATGTCAATAAAATAAATGTCAAATTAATAAAAAGATATAAACATTGTAATTATGTAGTTAGATATCCATTTATGTCATAAAAGCATTTTTCACATAACCATGCCTTTAATTCCATTTTAAATTTTGTATATACTAATTCTTTAAATCTTTGTGGTAATTTGTTATATATTTTAATGCAGGCACATGCTTTATAATCTTTAACGTCGTCGTTCGGTGGCGCTGGTAGTGGTGAATTTCATATTATATGACCATATAGGCTTGTATTTTCCCCACAAATGTTTGTTAAAATAATGAGATAATTACTTAATAAGTCATGTCTTTAAATGTAAAAATATATTTTTATTTTTATCAAATATGTTTTTTACAACTGCGCTCTTATTGAATATTATATAAAAATAAAAAATAAAGTGGTAATGGCAGCTCACGACTTAAGTATATTCAAAAGTATACATACCTTATACAGTTTGTCCTTTTGGTACCATACATCTTCCTCCTCCTCCTGGGTGGCAAAAGCCTGTGTTAGATCATCGCGGGATCGCGACAATATACGCCGCCTAGACACCATCTCCCCACCCGACACCGCTTCAAACGGGCCTAGGCTGGAACAAAACCAAACTGTTACTACATAGGCAAAAGTTAAAAATCAAGACACGGGAAAGACTTCACTAGGTGGTAGAGTTTCGCAGCGACTCACCCGGATTAGTACCACCGCCTTACTTATTCCTGCCACCATAATGTCATGACGTGTTCCGGTTCGGAGGGTAAGGTAGCCGGTAAACTTACTTTCGCTTGAGGCCTAACATCCCGGCCTCAGGTTAGCAACGCACCATTACCACCTTTGGGGTCTCTAGGCGGCGGGAATTTCTCACCATCAGGAAATCCGTCTGCTTGTTTGCCTTCTAATATTATACAGAAAAGACTTTTGATAAGCTCGCATCAACATATTTCAAGCCTTTACCATTGGTATAGATTACGTTCGGTAAGTTACGTGTCGAAATCTATGACACATTTGGTCTAAAAATGTGCTTCCCTTAGTTACCAATAGAGGCGCTGTTCAAAGTTTTCATACAAATAATTTACAGAGACGGTAGCGAGTATGATAAACTTGACAAGGCTTAAACTCATGTTAAGGGCTCAGAATACAAGTTTTTAACCCTTTCAGGTTGAAAAAAAAATATTGGAGTCCGCCAATGAATTGCCAAGATGCCACCTTCTTTTCGTGCATAACGTGTTTTCAATTGTCAATTGGAAAGGTAATTAGAAAATTACATAAGCAAGAGGCTTTACATATTAACTTGGCTATTATTAACATCTTAAATGTTTAGGCAACAAGTGTTTCTTGTCGTCTTAACTTGGAGCTTACTGCTGAACTGCTTACAGAAATAAATAAACATTTCTGAACTGAACTGATTCCACTCTTAAGTAAGTAAATGCTGAAAAAAGCTGGGTTGGCAAGATTAGAGTCATTCTAGATCATCAACGCAAAATAGGCGACAATTTACGTCCACGTAATTTAATGTTAATATGAAAAGGGTAATTAATGTGAAGGAAGCCAGATAGGTTTGTCAAGATCGTGAGGTCTGGCACTCGACACTCACTGCCTACCCCGTAAGAGACTTTGCGTGAAGTTATGTATGTATGTAATTTACGTCAAGTTGTGGAGTCCCATCCACAACTGAAGAAGAAGAAAGAGCGAATGACATGCAAGCTTCGCGGAAATTTAAGAATGTGTGATATTATGTACCTATTTATATTTGCAGCGAAAAATATATTTGATTTGTATCCCGTTAAAAAAAGGATAATGTACCCTGTAATTTTACGCATCTTTTGAGAACTAACATCCTGCTCCAAATAGATCTGTACGTCGGAAGTACCAATTACTATAATCGACCTGATAACTTTCTAACGATACGTAATATCATCGGAAAAGAAACAATACGAGTACGTTGTATCGTCGTACAGCTTCTCATTCAACCACAACGAGAGTAGATAAATCAAAACCACTCATGAATATATTTTCTATAAGATACAGAGTTATATTCGGGTTCAGTCGGACGTAAAGAGTTAATACTTTTTGTTTAATAGAGCTTAGCATATCTCAGAGCTAACCTGGTGGAAATTTATATGATCCAGGTGGAAATATGTTAAGGTACAAGTCTATGTAATTTTTCATTTAATAATTGAGATTTAAAACATTATCAATATCATATCATAATCATTATCTCCCGTGTGAGACATTATCTCACACGGGGCTCATCACTACCTTGCGGACAACGGATGGTAACAAAATATATAGTATATCCGTGATAATGAGACGAACACAATCCACCGACGTCACCGACATTATCTCACACGGGGCTCATCACTACCTTAAATCACAGTTAACAAAGCATAATTCAGCCTTCTTCCTTCCGAGTGCTAACAATGTGTGGCATTGGATTCGGCATTGGTACCATATCTAACGATCGCCAAGTTCCTTCCATTCACAGTACATAGTTTGTTTACATTTTTAAGAACGAGAAAATTCGAATATGGAATTTTTCGGCTATTCAAATTTACACTCAGTTGTATTAGTCTAAGATCCGATTTAGAAATGGCCTTCAATCAACCGTTTAATAAATGAAAAGTATTTTCAGAGCTAATATGTTCGTAAAAAATCTGCCAAGAAAATAATTACATATTTTTTAAGATAATCTACTAAGAAGATTTACTGACAAATGTTATGAAAACTTTAAGTAAACAGAATAGTAATAACCTATAGAAAGCTGCTTCAAATTACGTGAACATTGACTAAGTAAATACTTTATGGATATAAATTCTGTTAGTTCGAATTATAAATATAATAATATATTCTACACAAAAAATGTATGTATTGTATGAATGAATGTATTCTTCACGCCTATCTCCTGGAAAAGGTAGGCAGAGGCACAACCAGGACACCCACGACTAGCCAAACTAACTAACATGCATTAGACATAACAGGTGGCAAGACTATCAACCAGGCACATATCCAATACTTGGGTCACGTTGTCTTTGTTAGAAAATAGAAATAATCACATTTTTTATTGTTGCCCGACCCCAGAATAGAACCTACAACCGCACAAAGTCAAGCCATACACCGGACTGCTAGACCACCGAGGCGACAGTTCGATCCATTTGTTATAAATGTAGAGTCGTCACAAAATTACTATGTAGTGTCTCTATTAATAAATTGAACTCCAGACCATTTTCTTAAACTCTTGGATCGTCAACCATGCAACTATTACGATAGTCTTTTAAACATCATTGTATAAAAACATGTTCTTCGCTCATAAAATTGTTGGTCATCAAAAAAAAACTATAATCTATTCATAAGAACGTCGATTGAACTATGTGAAAATAGGCCAATGGTCGTTTTAAATGGGTCCCGCTTCTGATGTAATGTAATAAAATGCCTATTAAGTTCCTATTACAATGCAACTGGCTGGTTGTATGTCATTATCTTGGATGAGTAGTTCTTCTCGGATGAAATTATGTCTGTGTACCGACTAATTTTATTAAAAGGAACAATGGCACTTTTCTCCTCGGTTTGATGCGTGTCAAAATAATATTTAATTAGGCTTAATAATAGGTTATATTTCTACATCTCAAAGGAACACAGAAAATTGGTTTCTAGTGGCTGGAACTTCGTACCTACTTTGACATTATATAAGGACATTGTACGGAAAAAACTAAAATATTATTTTTATTTTTTGTTTTCAAAGTAAAGTAAAGTATCTTCACGCCTATATCCCCGAAGTAAAGTAAAGTATCTTCACGCCTATATCCCTGAAGGGGTAGGCAGAGACACAACCAGGGTACCCACGACTAGCCGAAGACACTAAGTCCCACTATGTGATAGGTTTCAAGCCTATCGCCAACCGGGTATATATCCAATCCCGAGCAACATTTTTTTATCAGAAAATTGAAAAAAACACATTTTCATCATAATTAATTAAAAACTATGCATAACAGTTTAACCTTACAGTATTTTAATGGGGTGCAAAAAAACAATAAACTAATATCATTTGCAAATATTATACACACCCTATAAATACAAAGTATATATTACATTTATAGTTCAAATACTGGTCCACAGTAATACCAGAGACTAGTAATAATTACATTAGTCTCAAGTGATACAAATAACTGCACATCACAGTGATTTAAAAATAGCAGACCTAGTACGTGCTTTCGCTATCAGAGCACTGACCAGACGCGTCCCGTTATGTCTTTCCGTCACAGGTATTACATTCAGGTAACCTAGCGGAACGGGTTGTCTTTATACATCTACGATATAGTGACGTAATTTTATGACTATTTAAACTGATAAAACGTAACAAACAAAACTAAATCACTGTTTGTTTAAACTGTTATATAATGGGTTATTCTTTTTTAAAAGTTAATGGTTATTGAGCAGCCAGCGGTTTCTGTTTACAACTTATCGACAAAACTTATTCAAATAACTTAGAAAGTTGAAGCCTATTTGTTTGTCTAAACGCTCTTAACTTTAGAACAACAGTTAAAATGGTGTTTTGTTGAGCAATGCTTAATTAAGGGTATTTTTCCAGTTTTCCTGTATTTCGTGGTTGTCTGGCAGAGATTTCTTTAAGCGATACCATGGCCATTTGTACATTTTTAAAGTGAAAACTTCTTTAGCGCCGTTGCGCACTTTTTTTGGAATGGGTAAAAACTTCTAAACTCGAGTCAGGAAACGTGACCTGATCGAAATATCATAAGACGGCGCAGGGCGCTTGTGCAAATATTCGTGTTGTCATGTTTGTGTAAGATAGTGCAATAAATGAATATTGTATTCTACCACATAAATGATACTCGTAGTACCTTCATAATGATAATTAAAGCAATTCGTGCAAAATTATTCCCTAACCATTCCAAAATATCAAAAATATTAAAAACTTAAAAAAAAGCACAATGCAAACCAGTTTTTTTATGTTATTTTTGTTTCTTTATCTTGTATGTTTTTATTATATTGCACAATAAAGAATAAATAAATATTTTAATGGATTAAGTAATTTAAAGGAATTTTTTACACTTTAAATAAGTTTAAACGGCTCAATAATCGAGTTTCGATAAATTTTGGCTTACGATAAAGTTTTTTTGAACTCGTGTAATAAGTTAGCCGCTTAAAAATTAACCCATGATAACAGATAAAATTTTGCTAAAACGACCTAACACAAAACTTGCTAATCGTGCTTTGGTTGTACTCCGCCAACGTCTTCAGAAATACGGGCGTGAATGTACCCACATTATTTAAATGAGAACTGAAATTGCTTGCACGATTACAGAAGTGGCCAGACTGGTCTCGTTACCCACTAGGTCAGTAGCCATTACTAACGAGTAGCCTAGCGGAACGGGTTACTTCTTCTTCTTTTTATTATCTCAATTACTACGGTATAGGATCCCGCTTTATGACGCAACAGTTTTACGACCGTTTATACTCTACTGATTACAACGTAAACAATAAAACTTAATCATCAGATGCTCAGTTATATAATCTTACAGTGAATGAACTGGCTGACTGTATTTTAAATAAAACTGCTCTAACGGTCTAGTTGTTGGACTTGACCGCACGAGGTTCTAACCCAGGTCGGGCAACAAAAAAGAAAAAAAATCCAAATTTCTAATGAAAAAAAACGTTGCTCAGGATAGGATAAGTGCCGTTTAGAGATAGGCTTGCCACCTATGACTTTGAGGGACTAAGTGTCTTCGGCTAGTCGTAGGTGCCCTGGTTGTGCTTTTACCTACCTTTCGGGGATAAGGGCGTGATGTTACTTACTTACGAAGTTTAGCAGCACAGTTACAAAACATTTGCTTTTTATAGTGATGTCCGTGACTATATCCGCGTTTTAAAGTTTTTTTTACTGATCAATTGGTTTAAAAAGATAATATGTTAAAGTGGGCTTACGACTATTCCTCTGTCAAATTTCATAATGATCTGTGCAGTGGTTTCACTGTGAAAGCGAGGGTCTGTACCCTCAAACTTTTATAATATCAATATGTTATTCATTTTAAACATCATTGAACTAAATCAATATGCAATCTTCAACTATTTACCATCGTCTCGTCGTTATCTAAGCATTTTGTATTTTGGCTTATTAACTCACTGCATCTTTTTTGATTTATTAAATGTATTTTAATGCTTTTTTATGTAATTAATAACGCTATTCTTACCGTACGGTAAGAATAAACTAACGGTGAGTAAAAGACTAAAGTAAGAGTATTGTTACGTTGATGTTATAGTCTATATCACAGTGTAATAAAGAATATAATACCAAGTCGAACCTTGGAGTACTTGATGCCATATTTATTTATTAAACAATTTTTTTTCAAATTGAAAATTTACAGCAATCTGAATCGACAGCTTTTTAGGGACTGTCAAACCATCTCTATTAATATTTATTTGGACAAGTTACGATTTACCCGTTGGTTATACAGATGATTATGATTTTATAGTGTGACCTAACTATTGGTTTAGCCAGAGATAACATTTTCTTAGTCTAGTAACGAAATTTGTTTTGGCTATTACAAAACTGTTACAAAGAATGCATGCATTCTTTAAAACTACTTTCCAAGTCAAATGACAACGTGCTTGTTGTCTTAATTATATACCTAT
This sequence comes from Calephelis nemesis, assembly GCA_002245505.1. NCBI lineage: Eukaryota > Metazoa > Arthropoda > Insecta > Lepidoptera > Riodinidae > Calephelis > Calephelis nemesis. The sequence goes on from NJDD01000360.1 coordinate 204,783, forward strand.
TATGTTGAGGGGAACATCACTACGTAAAATATATCCTACATTTTTGTAACATGTTACTTAGAACATAAGATTCAAATTCGTTTGCATTATTATGACAATAGTGTGACTATTTCTTTTGATGATTGGTCTCGTTCCATTTTTAAAATACCCGTCTTGTTCGAAAAATCTTTTCGCAATAACGTTCAAAATACTAAGTACACTTATTTTAAAAAGTATTTCATTATCAGTCATGTGAACGAATATAAATGCTAGGATTAGTACCACCGCCTTACCTATTCCTGCCGCCAAAACGTGAGTGCTCGAAACTGTCGTGTTCTGATCTGAAGAGTCAAAGTTACATAAAAAAGTCCTTAACATCCCAGCCTCTAGCTGGCAATAATTTTTTTAGTGTTTCTATATATTCCTTACTTGAACAAAATCCGTTTCATTGTCTACCAATATCGAAAAAACATGTCGTAGTGTAACTATTTTTTTATCAATCTTTTGGTATTTTTATGTCATAAAGTTCTCATAATAGACGTGTTCCGAATTTAGGGTAACATAAAATATACTCGATATAAACTTTTTATGACTAAGCAAAAATCTTTTGATTTATTTTGATGGTAAAAAACAAACGTGTCCTGTACATACTATAGACGTTACTGGTGAGTAATTATCTCGTTAAACCTTGCTCATATTCAACAGAATATAGGACGAGTGTAAAATAATACGTAATGCAATAGTAATGGAAACGCGAGAGTGATATATTGATTACCATCTTGTGGGTACGTTCACTTTGATTGTCCTTCAGACTGTTTTATAAATGCAAGTATTTATGTGTTTATAAACTAACTGTACCCGTGGCTTTTCCTGATTATACGTACACACATATCTTCACGCCAAGTCCTGTTTTTGCTGTTTGCATAGTAAATTAGGGGGATTTATCGCAAATATCTTTCATTTAATCATGTCCATAGTATCGATAAGCAAAGTATTTATATGTAATTGTTGCTAGTTTTTTTTATGATATTGGAAGGCAAACAAGCAGACGGATTTTCTGATGGTAAGAAATTCACGCCGCCTAGAGACACCAAGGGTAGTAATGGTGCGTTGTCAACCTGAGGCCGGGATATTAGACCTCGAGCAAAAGTATGTTTACCGGCTACCTTACCCTCCGAACCGAAACGCATCATGACGTTATGGCGGCAGGAATAGGTAAAGCGGTGGTACGAGTCCGGGTGAGTCGCTGCTAAACTCTACACCTAGTGAGATGTCACGGTGTTAGTGACGATAAGCCTACGCTCGCCTTTTACGGCTGCCTGGCAGGAAAGCAGGTTTTATTAGTCACGCCTAGATGGCAATATATTGCCAGCTACGATCTTGCAATATTTTTTAGTAATTTTATAAATTAATATTCAGTAGTTATCTTCCAAATTTGACTTCCATATAACTTTCACATTTATGGTACTAATTTCGAATTAAAGGTCCCTAATAGCTTCTTGATAGCACATCAATATTTCATCATTTTAGTGATAATTAAATCTAATAAAGGCATAAAACTTTATTAAGTTTCACCGACCTTAAACGCCTCCGATTTTAAATCAATTGTGTATAGATATATCTGCTTTTGATCGATCAGTTTTGATCAAACACACCTTTTGATAGGATCGGAGATCGGAAAGCACCTATCTAATATACTGCTACTACTATGACTACTATGATGACGGCCCACAATGTGATAGGTGGCAAGCCTATTGCCAATCGGACACATATCCAAACCCGAACAACATTTTTTTATTAAAAAATCAAATTATTTTATTGTTGTCCGACCCAGGAATCAAACCCGGGACCTCATGCAGTCAAGTCCAACACCTTAACCGCTGGACCACAGAAGCTATTAGATACTAAAGTTTAAAATACTTAATGATGCGTTACCAACCCATGGTTGGAGTTCAAAGCTTCTGGCGAACTCTATCTTTTCATATTAGAATACCCATTGGTGAGCACTGATTTTATAACGAGTGAAATGTTGCTTAGATCTTAGAATATATGCATAACCTTCTAATCATAAAAATCTCACTAAAATTGGGTTCGGTTTTAAGCGACGTTATGGGAAACAGACAAAGATTAAAGAATGTAAAAAATGTTTTGAATTTAGTAACATATTTATAATCTATTACAATTGTTTTCCCAAAATATATTCAACTAGCAGTTTCACGCAGCTTCGCCTTCGTAACTTGGCTTCTACTGCACCGATTTTGATGAAACAAAGCCTATGTCAGTCAACGATAATGTAGCATTCTAAGAGTGAAAGAATTTTTGAAATCGGTCCAGTAATTTCGGAGCCTATTCATTTCAAACAAACAAATAAAAAATCAAACCTTTCCTCTTTGTAACATTAGTTTTCAATATAAAAATATATTTTCTTCATTTATTACATTTAGAGAATGCAATGAATCAATTACCATTTTACTACTCTACTAATTTAATACTAAAATTTGTAGACTTAATATTCTTATGATATAGTTTGTGTCGAGTATGAACGTCAGTTTTGATTTGCTTTCATTAAAAAAGAATTACAAGGCAACTAACAAGCTGTAGTATTTATTCGTCTAACTAGCCTTTGACCGTGGTTTTGTTTATTCATACAAGTAAGAAAACTAATTTCAGAAGCTGTATAGATATCAGAATAATAAACGTATATCCTTCTCTAGTTCTAGATGTTTCGCATCAAATTTAACAGGCAATTAACTTTAACTTGGCGAAATTTCACACAAATTTTGACATTTTATTTCTACTACTTAAGGGTATTCCAAAGTCCTTTCTTAACTAACATTTCATCCTTTTCTGTTTCATTTAAACATAATGTAGTTAGTATAATATAGGTCCAACGTTTTATAAGATTCTGAGTTAAATGTAGGTGTGTATCCCTACACTAGAAGGCCCACCACAAACATTCGGCGAACTTTATATACACAGATGTAAACATAATACGTGTAATAAAGAGATAGACTAGAAATGTACGAGACAATTTTTGAAACCATAAACTCTGTGATCTAGCGGTTAGTTGTTTGTTCCGGGTTCGAACCCCGGGTCGAGCAAGAAAAAAAAATCGGTTAATATATATGTATGTGCCCGGTTGACGACAGACTTGCCCCCTATTACATTGTGGGACTTAGTTACTTTGCTTACTTAGTTCTTCGGCTAGTCGTGGGTGCCCTGGTTGTGCCTCTGCCTACCTTTTCGGGGATAAGGGCGTGAAGACACTTTTATAAACTAAATAACAGAATCTAGGAGTAAAAGAAAAACTACAAAAGCTAGCGAATGTTTCATACAAAACCCACACAATTACGTAACAAAGGTCGTACGTAACGGTGGGAGTAACACACTCAGTCTAGCCTTGATTTTGCAATTAAATGTTTAACAATTTCGTACTGCGCACTCACTTATAACACAACAAAATTTAAAGGGTTCTTTACGTATAGAAGTATACGAAAACGAAGGACTTTATGATACATTGCAAATTTAAAGCCGTTTTAGACGGTCGTAAACATGCTTATTAAGTGTCAACAAAGATACCCTGTAGAAAACTTTGGTTCAGGCGGATACAAATCAATGTTTACAACCATCTAGACCCCTACTTAATAAAAATCAGATCACTCCTTTTAAAATTCTATTTCTTATGATATTGGAAGGCAAACAATCACACGGATTTCCTGATGGTAAGAAATTCACGCCGCCTAGAGATACCAAAGGTGGTAATAGTGCGTTACCAACCTGAGGCCGGATGTTAGGCCTTGGGCAAAAGTAAGTTTACTCTCCAAACTGGAACACGTCAAGACGTTATAGCGGCAGGATTTGCTGCGAAACTCTACTACCTAGTTACCCTTTGTCTCGACCTTCCTATTATTATTAAATATAGATTAAATCTACGGTACAAACGGATGCAAATCAATGTTTACAACCAGTATTTATAACCATCTAGACTCCCACTTAATAAAAGTCAGATCACTTCTTTTAAAAGATTTAAAGCTAAAGTAGGTTCTGGTCAGCAAACGTTGGTTTGCATGCATCTGGACCGTAGATGGAATCAAAACTTAACAATAATCGGAAAAGGGAAACAAAGTTTTCGTCAAGGTTTACTTTTTTGGAGGCGTGTTTACAACCGTCTGGAATCCTTATTAGAATCCTAACACTATCGCATTTTATAATATAGTAAAAGAGCTGTATTTGTGTATAGAATATGTAAGATATTTTTTTTTGATTTCTTGCCAGTTTATTTTTATCATTACGTCACAACTATTAAATCTGATTCAAAAACAACTCCTGACACAAGGTTTGAACCCGTAAACATCTCTAGCCTATCCTCTCACCACCCTCAGAAGAGGGTTTTATCCCAGGCACGGGGAACGTGCTAAAATTAAATTTCTTAAGAAACCTACTCAGACAGACCCGAGAAAGTCATCATAACGATGAAACGTGAAAGCGATAAGGTTCGTCTTCCTCACTGATAAGAATCACAATGGCCGCCGACTACAGACAGCTCTAACTTATCTTTCTAACTACAAACGCTTAAAATATTTCAAATATGAAAGTCAGTTGTCTGCATCTTATTACAGGTATGTATATACAATTTTATTTCTATAAACACTAACTAATAGAAGTGTTTAAGCGTAGCTTGGTGATAATAATAAACTATCGTTTATAAATAAACTTGTTATTGGTATCTTATGACTGGGATATAAGGCCACATCGCATGGCCTGGTGACAACAGTTAGCTTTCGTTATTGGTAGCTTATGACTGGGATACAAGGCCACATCACCTAGCACGGAACACGTATAAGGCGAGCCTTGACTATGTATGTATGTACTACCAATTGGGGAGGCTGCAGAACAGCACTCTATCACCTATAATTGCTTACTGACTAATGGTATAATTCGTTAAACCAAATAACAAGATTACAAATAGTCCCCGTGTTGGTCTAGGCTTCTTTCTTTAATAGAACATCTGTCTTTCTGCCAGGAAGCTCGTAAGAGACGAACATAGGCGTACCGTCACTAATAGCGTGACATCATACTAAGTGGTAGAGTTTCGCAGCGACTCGCACAACTTGATATTACCGCCTTTAATCCTGACGCCATAATGTCATTATTGCCATTAACGTGTTCTGATTTGGAGCGTAAGGTAGCCAGTACAATTACTTTTGCTCGTAGGTCTCAGGTTGGCGACGCACCATTACACCTATGGTGTATTTAGGTGGCGTGAAAATCTTACCATCAGGAAATCCGTCTGTGTGTTTGTTTTCCAATATCATAAAAATCGACAGATATAGTGTAAGATAGTATCACGATTGTTAAGTACGAAGCCATGTGCCGTCGGGAAATTCAACAATCTATCTATCACCTATCTGACTGAATTAAAGCATCAGAGGTAACATATATTTGTGGCTGACTATACAGTATCTTAATTTTCAGTTTATTTCACTTCATAGTATCGTTACATCCCTATATCTATGTATACATATAAAATGAATCCCCTTTTCGCGTGGTCTCTTATCACGTCTGAACAGGTGGACCAATTTTCCTAATTAATTTTTGTTGTAAGTCGGGAAAGTTGCAGGGAATATGGGAAAAAAATCCGTACTAACTGTTAGTAGCTGTTAATGTCAAGAGATACGAAGTTCGCCGGGTCGGCTGGCATTTATTAAAATTTAAACTGGACTAGACAATCACGTTCGCCAAAACTTATTGTCTAGACTTTAATCTTTTTTACTCAGTTTAGCCATTAACTTTAGCTCTAACTTTGACCCTAGTTCCGTTATAACTATAAACCTTTATGACTTGGAACAATCTTGAGGTCAAGATATGCTTTTAAACTGGATCAAAACCAGTCTAGATTATCAGGTTGGACATAGTCAGATCTCTAAAACCTAGCCATGTACTTATCACGTAGTAGTACGTAAAAATACAGTTACTCTAAATTTTTATCACAATATTTAAGGAAGAAGAACATTTTCTAAACTGCAAATCTTATGACTGTAAAAAAACGGGACATGTTGAAAACATATTCTGCTGCCTATTTTTCTAATGATAATGGAAAGCAAAAAAGCAGACGGATTCCTGATGGTAAGAAATTCACGACGCCTAGAAACACCAAAGGTGGTAATGCTGCGTTGCCAGCTTGATGCCGGGATGTTAGGCCTCGAGCATAAGTAAGTTTACTGGCTACCCTACTCTCGGAATTGGAACACGTCAACGGCAAGCATTGGACGTTATGGTGGCAGGAATAGGTAAGGTGGACCACCGGGCGACAATCCGGGCGAGTCACTGCGAAACTCTACCACATAGCAGGATGTCACGGTGTCAGTGACGGTATTATGCTCACCTTTTACAAGCTGCCTGGCAGGAAGGCAGTTGGTTTTTTTTTGCAAAGGAGACCGGACAACATAGGGGACAATAATTATAGCCTGCACCTATTTTTTAAATATCTGAAATGTACAGAATTTACTTTTTACATATTTATTATAACCGATTGAAGATAACTATAATGCACTATTTGTTTATTCAAATATTTTAAACCTTTAAAAATTCTGCTCACTACCAGATTTGCAAAAATATGTACCACATGTAAAGTCCAACAAACCTTATAAGTTGTGGCCTGTATGTTATGAATATTAAGTGAGATCTTTTTTCTCAACCTCATCTTTTTATTGTACTCTTTATCGTTGTCGCGAACTTCCAAATGGCCTTAATCATATCATGATGAGATCTGCAGGTGTTCTTAATTTTGACAACACAAATCAAGTGATACTCAAAAACTTTTAATGTATATATAAATGAATCCCCATTTAGAGTGATGGTATTACACCTTAACGAATGCAAAAAAATTTGCTATTTTTGGAACGAAGTTCCTTAAGGCAGGCTTGTAGGAGATAGGACTTTGAACTCAAAAAATGTGATAGTAAAAACCGTAAGAAAAAACCGTGGAATAAAACCGTTAAATGAGACGTGTGCAGGTGCGACAGTGATATATATACACAAGCAAGTAGTGTATAACACCTTTCTCTTTCTCCCTCATTCCACCCCGCCAATGCATAGTAAGTATATATACTCATGAATTGTGTCGATTCTACATTCGCCGAAGGACCTGGTGTCCCACGACACCACATTTATAATTTTTTGTTGTATTGGTTAGTGTTAAGAATGGATTGTATGAAGAGAAAAACGTGGAAAATTGAAGAGATATCAATATTTTTTTCCCATATACAAATATGTATATGATAGGGTCGGCGGTCGGTCTGCTAGTACGCATATAAAAATACACTGATTAACAATACTACGTTTTACGAGAATGACGTAATTGACTTAGAATTAGAATATTTAATTGTTGTATCTGTAATTTAGTTTGTCGGAAACATTACTTTAATGACGTCACTATATTTTTAACTCGAATGAATACTTTATAATCGACTCTAAATATAAGTTAACGTATAACGACATTTTTCTTTCTAATACCCGGCGGCAAAAGAAGGTTGATATAAGTTTGACGTGTATGTATGTCTGTGTGTGTGTGTGGTTCTGTCTGTTGTATTATAATTTTTGAATGAACAAACCGACATCGATGCTTATTTTTTTTAAGCCGACGTGATCGAGGGTTGTGTGATGGAACTTTTTTTTTTTTAATTTTAGTGTCGTTTTATGTATTTCATATATTTATATACATTATTATTATTGGTAATTAAATGCTGCCCTCGACGCTGCCAATTAATCAAGATACAAATTAGCTATAGTCACTCTCCAGCTTTCGAACTATCTTCATACACAAACATCATGCCATAATGTCACTTTGTTGTAATATGATAGAAGGATAAGCTAACAAATAAGAAAAATAGAAATATTACGCCTTGGCATTTATCTTAATCATAATATATGTGTATAATGTACTTATATAAGTTTCAATAATATCGCCTTTAAAAGATTAAACATTCATCTCGCATTATATAACACTGCGGTACTCTTTTAGAAACCAAATGTGATATGTTGTCTGAGGCTGGGGTAAGTCTATTGCGCAAGTTCACCGGCTAACATTCTCTACAAAACCGAAACACGATAGTGGTGAGCACTAATATTAAGCACCAGCAAAACTAATAAATAATTGGCTAATTAACAATACGACACTAATTCCGAAATTACCGACCTATTATTCATCTTCATTAACACTGGGATTTGGTTTTAGGGAAAATCCCAAAGACTTCCTTTTAGCCATCAGAATAAAGATATACTCATTTAAATCCAACTCTCAATGACTCAGAAGACTAAGAAGAATATCTTTAAAATACGATTATTTTAAGTTGGACGAACTTTTGGGTTACATTAAAAAATGACATCGATTTTAAAAGACATATGTAAACGACAGTAAGTTAAAGCTAAAATATTTGGTAAAAGGAAGTATCTTCACGCCCATATCCCCGAAGAAGTAGGCAGAGGCACAACCAGGGCACCCACGAGTAGTTGAAGACACTTAGTTCCACAAAGTGATAGGTAATAAGCCTAATAATAAAAGCAAGCCTATCGCTAACCGGTAAAATATCCAATCCAATCCAATCACGGCAAATTAGAAAATTTGAAACATACACTTTCCAATTTTTTTTGTTGCCCGACCTGGGGTTCGAACCCGGGACCTCAAGAAAACAAGGCCATCGCCGCACCGATAGACTACAGGGGTACTTTGGTAGGTATAGTTAACGCCCTCCATCCCAAAATTATATCCTGATTTCATTTTTTAATTTTTCCGTATAAATGCTGTGTCATTTAAATTCCAGTTAGTGATTGATATTATATTATCCTTTTAAAAAGATTACAGGTCCTTTCAAAGTATCTCTTTCGAAGCTAAAATATGGATGACGTAACCGTATCTTAATTATTTTGATTTTAAATTTTTTTGTTGAACCTTATATTCACACAAACCCACACTTACTCAAACTTTTCCCCGTTCTGATCTGGGCACTTTTGCAGAATAGACCATCTGGTCAAAAAGGCGAGCATAGGCTTATCGTCACTAAAACGGCGACATCTGACTAGGCTGTAGAGTTTCGCAGTGACTCGCCCGGATTGGTACCACCGCATTACCTATTTCTGCCTTCATAACGTAATTATTGCCACTGAAGTGTTCCTGTTAGAAGAGAAGGTAGAAGTCTACTTTTGCTAGAGGTCTAATATCCTGGCCTAAGGTCGTTAACGCACCATTACTACCATTGGTGTCTCTAGGAAACGTGAATTTCTGGCTAGCAGGAAATCAGTCTGCTTGTTGGCCTTTCAATGTTATAAAAAAAGTAAAAACTTTAATTTTAACCTTTCTTATCTTTTATATTGATATGCCATTTATGTTATAAAATAAACAAATCTCGATTGTGATCGCTTTTTAATAATATACATGAAGCTGAATGTTTTATCTGTATAAATTGTATCCTATATCTTTTTTGAAAAAAAAAACAAATGTCAACCAAATTCGTACTATTTTTTTTTTACTTTTCGCGTGGCCGTTATAGTCAGGGATTAATTGTGCATACATCACAAACAAATTACATTTTTTTCTCAATAAGAGCACGAAATAAGATAATTTAAAAAAAGTGCTTCTACTATTTCTCTATATGACGCCAAAACTCATACTTAACATTGTCATCACTTAATGACAACTATAGTGTTTGTTAATTAATCACAAATAAGTACATAATATACTAAATCATTGTCTCACTTTTGAATATTTAAATACGTAACCTGTGAATATTCTTTATCTTCTACAACTAGCTATTACTATTCTTCTATTATTAGAGGCCCGCCCCATCTTTTTCCTCTTAAATCACTTTATCTATTAAAAAAACCGCATCAAAATCCGTTGCGTAGTTTTAAAGATTTAAGTATATAAAGGGACAGAGGAAGTGACTTTGTTTTATACTGTGTAGTTGATATATACAATTTTCGTGTCACAATGTTAGTTACCATACTCCTCCGAAACGGCTTGACCGATTCTCATGAAATTTTGTGAGCATGTTGAGTAGGTCTGAGATTCGGCCAACATCTACATTGTTACAACGCACAGTTATATTTACATACCCCTAAGTGATAAGGATCACTCGCCCATTTTTTTTCTTACAAAAATCACATTAAAATATAGCAGAACAACGTCTGCCGAGTATGCTAGTAATATATAAAAACTTTTCATAACATATGTTAAGATGTTATGTCAAATATGACCTAATCTTTCGGTAACATGTTTTAGAATATATAATTTGGCAACAGGTATTTCAAGCTTAATAAAAATAGCAGCTCATCTTTTATGTTTTATTTTCATACTTCACCTTTTTTAAACCATTGCTTTTAGCTAAACCTGCTAGATATCCGTGTTTGTCCACTTAAAATTTCAAAAGGAGGACATTAAAATCCATAATGATTATTCAAAATTAAAATAAAAAACACAAAGATTTCTAGTGTTTTATTCAATTTCGTTATACAGTGTAACATTTTTTTAAATTATTTATTTTGGGTTGCTGGAAGAAATTTCTTTACTTAGAGATAAGCTCGAGTTTTGTGCGTTTTTACTTCTCATGTATTTTGTGTATTTTTGTTTTTTGTGTGCAATAAAGTGTTAAATAAATAAATAATTAAAAATATTTATAAACTTGTGTTATTGATCAGAAATACATATTTTTCTAGTTGTTGGACTTGACTATACCCCCGGCCCCGGGTTCGATTCCCGAGTCGGGCAAAAAAAAAGAAAAGTGGGTTTCTAATAAAAGAAAACGTTGCTCGGGATTGGATAAGTGCCCGGCTGGCGATAGGCTTGCCACCTATCACATTGTGGGACTTAGTGTCTTCGGCTATTCGTGGATACCCTGGTTGTGCCTCTGTCTACATCTTCGGGGGTGTGAGCGTGAAGATACTTACTAACAGGAAAATAGCTAAAAATTAAAATGAAATCTTTAGAATTTTTTATTTTAATATGATACTTAGCTGTTCCGGTGAACTTTGTTCCACCCGTTCAGTTTCTATGGAAAAAATTATAATGTTGATTTTCCTAGTAGTGGAATAAGATAAAAAGTTTTCTATGTCCTCCTGGTCATTTCCCCCTATCACTTTTAAGGTAAATCGGTTTAGCCGTTCTTGAGTTATAAACGGTGTAACGAACACGACTTTCTTATATAGTTTAGGTATAAGAGCTTATTAATCTGCTGTTTGTTATATTGTTATGCCGGATTTCATGATTTGAAAACACGTCACCTATAAGCATCAAATATAGAGGTAAGCCATTTTCTAAACTGGAACACGACGGTGTCAAGCACTGACCTAATGACGATAGATGTAGGAAAGGAAAGACGAGAAAAATGGTTTCGTAGTTTTGGCGTGAAGGAGTAAAACACAAACATACGAACTTTTGCATTTATAATATTAATAGGATTAAATGTAGGATTCCAACATGTAGTCCCATTTTTGAATGTCGGTTCAAAATGTAACAATTATCTTATTAAACATGTGTGCTACACAATGAAAATATGTTAGTATGAGTTATTAATTTGTAACAATTAAATAAACATATTTAATAAACAATTATTCCGCTAAATAAATTAATTTAATTTAATCAAAAGACTTTAAAAACCTTATTAATTTTAAAACCCTATTAGGATCCTCAAACTTTTTGAAGACATCAAAATATATAGTTCAGGGAATACTGCTGTTGGTATAAAATTCCAATATCTCCTGATCATGTAATAAAGAAGCCAATTTCGGTGCGTGTGAATTAATTAGACGTACTTTAAATTCCTAATCCGGCATCCAAAAAATCACATTATAGCCCGGAGCCAAAAATAAAATACTGTACACCTGTGAACTTTTTTTAAAACTACAAGTACAATGAACTTGAACTCGTTTGATAGAAAGTGAAGAAGAAATCGAAGAAAAAAGAGTATTAAGTACTTATTCACTTTTTTTTCAAAAACTCTTTAGTTGTTAAATAACCTTTTTATAAAAAAAAGTAACCTTCATTTGGCGTGATCATTGTATGACGCTTGAATGCTACCACCTGCACCAGTTTTGCTAATTTTTTATTTTGTGCATTAGTTAAGATGAACAGAATGTTCTTAAGAATAGAAAAAAACAGGAAAAATTGCAGAGAAAGTGGAAACAAATATATTTTTTTCACACAAACGGTTAGTAGTTGTTAGTGTCAAGTGAAGTTCGCCGAGTTAGCTAGTAGCACACAATAATAATAATAAATCATCTTTATTTCACATAAACCTACAAGAGGCACTTGTGACGGGTCTATATAATAATAAATCTACCACCGGATCGGAACGCGGCCGCACACTGAGAAGATCCGGCAAGAAAGTCAGCGGGCTTATCTTTTTTTTCTTACTTTAAAATATATTTACAATAATTTATGTAATGATACATTATATTTTATATGAGATTAGCATGAGGAGTAATTAAACCCAAGCAGTCATATTATTGTTTGTGATCTATTTACTCTACAGGACGTACTTTTTTTACATTTTGTTACTAATATACTAACTATTAACACATGTTTCACATTTTTTTAGAAATACTTAACAAAAATAATATTCTCTTTTTGCTTTGGTATGTTTATTTTACATATTTACTCTTCGTGCATGTACAAAAAATATGTTAGCTAGTATTAAAAATAGTTCAGTTATACATTTATCTCTATGTGTGATCTCTTTCAAAACCTGTAGGGAACCACACATACATGTGCAAGCTTTATTTTCAGCATTTTGTTAGTAGATTTCAAGCTGTCGTCTAATATCAATTTTCGTACTAGTCGGTGAAACAAGTGGGAGGACATTAACCTAGTTCAATTACATACAACAATGTCAATAGCTCAAATGTCTAACATTTTCGTATCAAAATCGCAATACTGCCAACTACTACCAAAAAAGGCATTTCACAAGGCGGCAGTGCAAAATGGCATTCACTGAACTACTTTACTTCACTTATAAATCAACCTACTTACTGGCTAAATGCTCTGTAAAACACTAAGTAAAAAGACCTTTAAGACTCTGTCATAAAGAATAAAATTGCATGCAATTTTTAATAATTCTTAGGGTTGCAGTTCCTGCCAAAAATGGTAGTAACCTTTTTAGGCACTAAAATTCAACGAATATGGACGTGAGAAAATTGTTATTGTTTGTACAAGGTTAGACCAACGGCTGACTTAGACTTCGTATGAAACGCCTATTGTTAGTTTTTTATAAGGAAAAATATAATAGTTTCCAAATTCATACAATTTTATGCATGCATTTATACATAATATACTAAAGATTTAAGATTTGAAACAAACAGTTTTATTAATGCTTAAAAACTAATAAGCGATAATATTTCCAATTCGAATATTTTTTGTTTTATGAAGTGGTTTAATATCATGTTAATTGTACAAAAAATGCCAAGTATCTATAGTTTATAATTTATCAACTAAAGATTTTACAAATTTATAAAACGATTTTTTTTGCCCCGGACTGAATTAGAAACTGTACCTATTCGTCTCAATAAAAATACCTTCAAATAAACTAAAGAGTTGATTGACAACATACAAAAACAAAACAAAACTTAAATAGGATACTTTTACTTAATAAAATACGAATTTAAATAAGTATGCATTTATTTATAGTAAAAACTGGAAAAAGTATAGGTGTTGAAATAAATAAACGAGAACAGGCTTTTGTACGAACTTAGATCTAAAAACTTGTTTATTGGCTTAAAAATTAGCACATTTTAATTACAAGTAACACTGTTAATATCAATTTTTTGCAACGAACAAAATGTTTCCTCAAAATCGTGAACGAACAATGAATGCATTTTTTTCTCACAGGTGGTGAATTGTGATTAATTAGGTTTTTACTATAGCAACACTGGCTGATGGGCGTTTGGGTTATTGCGTAAGAAAATAAAAAATAATGGTTACTTGAATCGCATGCATTGTTCATTGCTAGTGAAAGCAAGAATAGAAGTTCACGTAATCCGACGTATACAGGCTGTTTCAAATGCTGATCAGCCAATTATACTAAAGTTTTTTTAAGTGGTATGTTTTTTTAGAAACTAGTCATTGCTCGTGATTTCACTTGTGTTAATCAATGAAAATATTTAGATAAACTAGCTTCCGCCCGCGACTCCGTCCACGCGGATGTCGGTCTTCGCGTTTACTGAAAAATTAAGATTTGTTTTTATCTACGTATTTTTCCAGGATAAAAAGTATACCAGTTTTCGCCTAGGATAATAAGTTATAATTATACCAAGTTTCATCGAAATCGAACCGTTAGTTTTCACGTGATGCCTAAACATACAGATAAAAAAATGTTTTAATCACATATTTGGGTTTGGTATCGATCCAGTAACAACCCCTGCTATTCATTTTTTCAATATTTTCAATGTACATAATTTACCCTTCTACAGATTTATTATATGTATAGATATAGATAGGATCAAAGTAAGGAAAATCATTAGTTGTAATGTGGTTTTAAAAATATATAAAAATAAGTAGTGTATAAACACTATTTATAACTAAAGAACGGCTTAACCGATTAAACTAAAAATTGATATATAGGTAGCTCAGAACAAGGAGACAAACACAGGAAAGTTTTATCTTGTTTGACTGTAAGAAAACAAAAAATAAAAATTTAATTTTGCCATACAAACTGAACGGGTGGAACGAATTTCGGCGGCTATAATTTTTTTTAGAAAAAAAACCTCAAAAATAAAAACGGATGTATTTAATATACGTAATACTGACCCTAACTCGAAAACGAAATTATTACTGTCTTTACATAAAACCAATAAAAGATCAATAATTAAAAACCAATAAGACTCTAGAACACTATTAATTTTCCTACAACAGAAGGTATTTTAAGTGTATATAGATTTAAACTATCTGACCCATCAGACGTTGTTCTGCTATTTTTTTTAATGTGATGTTGGTAAAAAAGTGGGAGTTAGCCACCCTTAGAAGAAAGAAAGAAAAGAAAGAAAAAAAACTTATCATTTAGGGATATGAAATTTAGAAGTCGTTTCGGAGGAGTACGAGAACGAACATTTTGACAAGAGAATTTTATATATAAGATACTAATTATATACAATAATTAATAATAATCAATATTATGATTTAAAATTAATTAACATTTTAATAACACCCTCTGTTAAATGCAAACTCTTGTGCTCATCTGTGTTCATCACTAATACGTTGTTGTGGGCGGGAAACAAACTTGTTGACTCTCATTTGGTCTATTGCAATACAGTACAAACAATAAAATAAGCCTCTGTGGTCTAGCGGTTCAGCTGTTGGACTTGACTGCATGGGGTCCCGGGTTCGAACCCCGGTTCGGGCAACAAAAAGAAAATTGGGTTTTTCTAATTTTCTAATAAACAATATTGCTGGGAATTGGATATGTGCCCAATTGGCGATAGGCTTGCCACCTATCACATTATGGCACTTAGTGTCTTCGGCTAGTCGTGGGTGCTCTGGTTGTACCTTTGCCTACCTCTACGGGGATATGGGCG
Source organism: Calephelis nemesis (assembly GCA_002245505.1). Taxonomy (NCBI): domain Eukaryota; kingdom Metazoa; phylum Arthropoda; class Insecta; order Lepidoptera; family Riodinidae; genus Calephelis; species Calephelis nemesis. The sequence goes on from NJDD01000360.1 coordinate 220,323, forward strand.
TGAAGATACTGCTTTAGGATTGGTTACTTACGCAGTTTTAAAATAATCTGGATATATTCTCCTATGTCAAGCAACTTACGAGAGGTGAACTATTTATTGTCTATCATACGTTAGCTAATAAATACATGGCTCTCCTGATGGTAAGAGATAATCATCGCCTATAGACACCATAGATGTTGCTATTTTACTATTGTAGCCGGGAACTTAGACCTCATTAAAGTTAACTGGCTTTTGCAAGAAACACGACATTGGCGAGCTCCAAAGTTACATCAAAATTATCTTTTTTATCCAGTTTGAAAAAGGAGCATGTTCTCCATTTGCAGAAATCTTATTTATGTACCTCGATAATTCAAAAACCCTCAACCGAATTGGACAATTATTATTGTGTTTAAAAGTAACTTCAAAATTGGAACTTCGTACCTACATTGATATCTAATAAGAATATCGTATGGGAAAAACTAAAATATTATTTTTCATTTTTGTTTTACAGGTAAGGTAAGTATGTTCACGCCAATATATACGCCACAGAGGCGATAATAGTCTTTAGTAATCGTGTTTAATGAAGGAATCTTAGCAAAAAAGAAGAGAACTCCAAGTTTTATAGGCATTCAAAGAAATTTGAAAATATATTTTTGCCATTTCTATTAATTTAAACTTTATTGCCCCGACAAAGCGTGTGCGACAAAAGCCCAATTTTTACAATTGGGCTTTTCCTCATCGTTACTTTATATTTGAAAAGCGATAACGATCATCGAAATAAAAACTTACCAGTCACATCAATCAAACCAAATTGACCTTTGGCAAAACTGACCTTTTTTAATAAGTTCCCGGAAATATTGGCGAATGTTTGCATAATGAACATGTAATTTGACCAAATTGGTACTTGTTATTTTTTATATCATTAGATAGTTTTTTCCCCGTGTTGGTACGGGCTCCTTTGCAGAATAGACCATCTGCCTTCCTGTGCCAGGCAGCTCGTAAAAGATGAGCATAGGCTTAGCGTCACTAACACCGTGACATCTGACTAGGTGGTAAAGTCTCGCAGCGACTCGCCTGGATTGGTACCACCGCCTTACCTATTCCTGCCGCCATAATGTCAGCGCTTGCCGTTGACCTGTTCCGGTTCGGACGATATGGTAGCCGATAAATTTACTTTTGCCCGAGGCCTAACATCCGGCTTCAGGTTGGCGACGCACCATTTCCACCTTTGGTGTCTCTAGGTGGAGAAAATTTCCTACCATCACAAAATGTTTGCCTTCTAATATCATTAAAAAATAGTGAAAAAAAATCAGGCTCATCTGACTGTAAGAGACAACTCTAATCTCTAGACAGACATCATAGGTGGTATAGGTGAGTTGCTGTTCTCTTGTATGTTATCGAATAAGCAAGTTTATCGGCTACTCTATCCTTTAGACTGGAATACAACTATACCAAGATTAGATATAGCGGTACCAACGGTGAGTTCTTCTGTTACATGTACTGGTGCAGTAAATATTCTACTGGTGCTAGATTGAAGAGCTGCAACTTGCCCGGGTTAAAATATACCGCCTTACCTATTCCTGCCGCCATAATAATGACTCTAGCATGTCTTGGTTAAGAGGGCAGGGTAGCCGGTAGACTTCTACAATAGGCTTAGCACCTTGAGCACAAGATAGCGTTACATCTTCAATACCTATGGCGTCTTTTATTCAAATGTATTTTTTGGACAAGTTACACGAATTGAATCTAACTCCAAAGTAAACAAATTACATGCTTGTGATATGGGTGTTAGTCAACGATAATAATACATAGAAGTACTGAAATACATATAAGAATAAATATAATAAACACCCAGACAAATGTTTATGACACAAATGCCAGGGCACCTTCGTGAATCGAACCCGAGCCTTGTAGCTAAGCGTGTACGCTAGCCACTCGACCTCCAAGGTGGTCTTTAGGCTACTATCTCTTACCACCAGGAGAGCCCTGTTCTTGTTCGTTATCTTTTCAAATAAAAACGTGGATACATTTTTAACATCAACTTCTTGAAGATCCGAAGGTTACTTAAAACAGAATACTAGTAGTAGGAGTAGCAGTAGTAGAGGTAAAGTATCTGAGCCTTTACCATCAGTTAGTATAGATTACGTTCGGTAAGTTACGTGTCGAAATCTATGACTCTTTTGGTCTAAATATGAGTTTCTCTTAGTTACCGATAGAAGCGCCGTTCGAAGTTTTCTTACAAATAATTAACAGAGACGGTAGAGAGTATAGTAAACTTGACAAGCCGTAAACTCATGGTAAGAGAAAAAAAAGTAAAAAGTATCTTCACGCCCATATCCCCGAAGAGGTAGGCAGAGGCACACCACGGCACCCACGACTAGCCGAAGACACTGAGTCCCACAATGTGATAGGTGGCAAGCCTATCGCCAACCGGGCACATATCCAATCCCGATCAACATTTTTTTTTATTTGGAAAATTGGAAAAACCAAACTTTCTCTTTATTGCCCGGCCCGGGATTCGAACCCGGGACCTCATGCAGTCAAGTCCACTACCTGAACCGCTAGACCACAGAGGCGACTTTACTGGTAAGAGCTCTGGGAAATACCGCGTTTTTGTAATTACTAATAAAAATTGCTACCTAGAATTGCAAAATTGACCAAAACCCCAATCTGATACACTCCCGCCCTAATAACAAGGGAAGTGTGGACATAATTTGTTGCAAAAACGCATAATACTTAGTCATCAGAGGCAATGTACGGGTAATGATTTGATATTTCAAGTGGTCTGACCCCCCTGGCGTCTGGGGTTTTGTTATCTTAACAATAAAAATGTCGGTTTAAGTCGTCGCAATTTAATTTTTGCACACATGTGTATGTGTTGAAGGGAATATACTCGTTTTCTTTTAATATTATTAGTTTTTGCTTTCGTGATTTTTTTTCGGTTCTTTTCCTGTATTGCGATAAAACTTAAATTTATTTAGAGGATATACTTTAATCAGTATAAACTAAAAGGATACCTGCATGTTTATAAAAAAAACATCGTAACGCTTGTACCCCCGAAATGGTAGGCAGAGATACATTCAGTGTATCCATGCTCGAAGACACTAAGTCCTACATTGATATAGATGGCAAACCAGATGGCACATATCCAATCCCGGCGACGTTGTTTTTACTAGAAAATGGAAACAAAACACACTTTTTTTCTCAGGAATCGAACCGGGGCTTAATCAAGTCAAGTCCAACATAGATAGATAGATAGATAGATGACAATGGCAATCCATGTGTATATGTAAAAAAACCTTTAAAAAGTATCTTCACGCCCATATTCCCAAAGGCACCACCAGGCACCCACTATTAGCTGAAGACACTAAGTCCCACAATGTGATAGGTGGCAAGCCTATCGCTTCCCTATCCCGAGCAACGTTTTCTTTATTAGAAAATTGAGAAAACCCATTTTTTTTGTTGCCCGACCCGGGATTCGAACCCGCGACCTCAGGTAGTCAAGTCTAACAACTGAACCCCTAAACCACTGAGGCGATTAAAGGTTAGAGATTTATTAATACGGAAAAGGAATGCAGAAAGCTACTTGAAATAATTGAATTATTAATAAGAATATACTTGTAATGTTTCACTTATTATATTTTTTAATTTTTCAAAATCACCAGTTTTGTTTAGAATCCGTCAAAAGCGAAAATTGTTGACCAATTTGGTACAATTAAAAATATAATAAGTAACTCACATTAATAAAAATGAAGTTTTACCAAACACTAAACGTAGAAAGTGTACAATAAATGAAATCTAAAAATAACACTTTGTTAAAAAATAGTCTTCCACGCAATTTTCCAAGTTTTTTTCTTCTTATTAATTACATCCCTTGTGTTGCAACGAAAAAAAAATCGATTAGTCGCTTCGATTTTGAGTTTTGCGTGTAACACATTTGGTGATTCATTTTTTATAAATACTAGTCGACCCGGCGAACTTCGTATCGCTTAACAGATTGCATTTGAGAAAAAGTGTGTTTTTTCCCATTTTCCAATCTTTTGAACAGTTTTTCTCTTCATGTCCTCTACTGACAATGAATAATAACACAATAAACAAGAACTAGCACAATTGGTCATTCCACTTTAATCACACACACGAAGATATAATATTGTGTGTACTATGTTGTAGCCATTTTTAATTAATTTAAGTATTTTTTATTATATTGATATTACAAAAATGACTCGTCTGTATGAACTCGTGGTTTGCAAAAGATTGATAAACGTTTATTCAATAGTTATAACAGGTTTTTTATCTCTTTAAATATTTGATTATCCGAAATAACACTATTTTGTACAGTTGAACGTATTATCCTTGAATGATGAGATACAGTTAACATCGGCGAAGACAATGTAAGAAACACAGTTAAACCCACTTCCTATTATGTTGTATTTAATTATAGCGGTCAAGCAATATTCAATGTTATAGCTACGAGTATAAGCACAAGAAATATTAGTGCGATAAATTCTGCATCGTGCTATTAAAATTATTTAGCTCTTAACACTGTCGTAACGTTAATCCTAGTAGTTTCTTACTTAGGATAATATTGATAACCTAAGATAAAAAAAAGATATTTTAGATCAGTTTCCAAGTAACCGCTGTTATTGTTCAATGATTAACAAAAATGCCTTAGCAACAAAACTAAACTCTATCTGTAGATAGGTTGTTAATATTGAAATCCCAGGACTTGTTTTTCTATTCTTTTCCATTTGCGCTTTGTTTGTATTTCTCATTTCTCAATTTCTAGAGGCTTAGAGGTGTTTAACGTTTACCGTCTTAAAAAACAGATTAAAATGCCTGTTCAATTAAACAGTGTCTAAAATTTGTATCCAACCAATAACATGCTACACGTGGATGACATGGCACCATGGCATCGGTTGATAATCCAAGTTTAGACTGTTAAGTAAAATAAGTGTTTAACGAATGTTTATATTTTTTTTGTAATGAGACGGTTCACTTCTATATATATGACATAGAGATGTAAAACATGAATGTGAAGTCTGTCTATTTGCTACGCTTTTACTACTATACCACTAGATCAGTTTTGATAAAATTAGATAAGCACATAGTCAAAGATGCATGCATAAGAGAAACAAGCAGCATGCGCACAAGCATAAAGAAAAGATACTTAATTTAAAAAATCAACCCCGAAGGACTTTAAGAGATGAAGAAATTGGGTATAAAAATCCTTATTATTCTTCGTTGACTCAGTCATGGTTAAGTAGCTAGTTGAAAATATAAAAAAGAAGAGCAATGTATTTACTCATCTATAACGTCAATAAAAAAACTGTTAGAGTAGATTATTGTAAGTAGAGTCTAAGCCGTCAGTAATAAAAGTGAATTGCAATGTATAAACAAGTAAAACACTTAAATGTAAACAAGTCTTATATAAGTCATCTTTTAAAGCCGGTGATTTTTCATATTTATTTTTAGACTAAAACTGTACAATAAAAAAAGAAAGTTGATAGCCACCATAGAAAACAGGAGAGGAGTCAGATCAGATACTTATTGCGATATTCTAAAAAAAATGTTATTGAGGAAAGAGAGGTAGATAGAAATATAGAAAGATTTTTTTTTCAATCTGTAACAAAGGATAGACGGTAAACTTATGAAACCTTACCATTTTATCTTCTGGTTGGCAATACATACTTTTTTATAGATACTAATTGCGTTTGTCGGTTAGTACTTTTTCAACATAAAATCAACATGTTTATTTTTGAATTAGTTTCTAGAGCTCGTCATTGTCTTGTCTGTTTAAAAACTGCTAAAATCGTATCTGTATTTAATAATATAAATAAAATTTATAAAGCTTACATTCTACTAGGTCATTGAGAACATCAAGGTAACAGTTATATTTGTAGCACTTAGAAAGTGGTTTTAGTGTTTGACGTCAAGCACTTTTATTTAAATTGTAAATGATAATATATTTTTACTTTCTTTTGAGTAAAATATGCAAATGGATGCAATTGGTGAGTAACTCTTACTTAATCAAAGTTGCTTTTAAGACTTTAGGGTTTATTTCTACACAAACGTATAAACATAATCTAAAGTACTCCAAGGTTTAAGATGCCACTATAGTCTTAACTCCATTTAAATACGAACTTTAATGTCAACTTTAACTTTGGAGTACTTTAGTCTATGTTTATAAGATAAATAATGTTCAAGTCATGTGACGTAAGTATTATAATATTATTGCAACATTTAAAATCAATAAGTTTAATCACTAATATAATCTCTAATACTTAATCTAAGCTTTCCCAAGGAAACCCGTTTAGATCTCGGAATTGTAATTCCTGATCTAAATCTGATAAAAATATTAAAATTGTTTTCCTTATTTTAAAGTGACAACGGAATGTACACATAAAAACACTATTTCGTAATATTAGAAGTAGAACCATTTGTTTTCAGTTGTGTAATATTGTTGTAATTAATTTTTGTTTGTATTACGTGGCTTGTGTTGTCAAACAAATCTATATATTTATACGTGGTGCCAAAACTTTTTACCACTTTTTACGAAAATTGCGTGGACGCAGGAGCATATTGATGATAACGATAAAAGATCACAGATCGCGCACTAAAAAGTTTGGAAACCAAGTAGTTGGTCTTGAGAAATAAAGATGTCGTTCTTATCAATAACATATTAAAATTAATTGTGGTCGAATTTCGACCAACGGGCGACCACTAGTATAAATATAAACTGAAACGATTAAACGTCCTTGGTACATCTGTAACCTTACTTTCCCCTCTTCAATTCTAAATTCTAAAGGCCGTACATACCTGGGAGAGGACATAGACGTGGAACGAGACAAGTTCGTTCGTTTCCTCAACCTAAACAACTTATGCTGTCGTAAATCCATTTTCACACAACAACAGTTGCGACAACACAACAGTAACAACACGACCACTCACTGACCGCGAACACTCTTAACTAATGAAATAATTAGTACATAGAGCATCGCAATCTCATTATCATAAAAATTTCAAGTGTTATAGCCTTATATCCAGTCATTAGAGGCAAGTTTCATTGTTTTATACGATTAGGAAATCCCATTCTAACCAGTGAATTCGTGCATTGGAGCAAAAGAGAAAGGTGCATTCAAGCAAAGTTTTAAATTCACGGCTGCCGTAATTTTAATTGAATTAACTTTAAACGCCTTCGAACCGTTTTTTTTTAATTAAATTACCTTTACAAGTGATTGCTATCTCAATATATTAATATCTAAATATATTTTAATATTAACAAAAAAAAACAATTAAACAGTTTTATTCGCAACATCTGCAAAAAAAAAACAATTTAATTTTAATGTTGTTTGCATAAACAAATCTATATTTTAATACGTCATGCCTATGGCATTTTTAAACTTTGGACCCCTTTTTAAGAAAATTGCGCCTACGCAGGAGCATAAAATTTGGCACACTTATAGTTTATGTGTAGGAAAAGTGTAGGAGGCTAATATTTTTCAATTATAATGCTTATAAAGTACATTAAATCAATAAATAAAACGTTACTCACACTACCATGCGTTTGACACACACAAACAAATATACTGATGGTCACGATAAAAGTTCACAGATGGCGCACTATTTATTCAGGAAACAAAGTAGTTGGTCTTAAGTTATGAAAATGGCATTCTTATCAACAAGATATTAAAATTTATTATGGTCGAATTTCTACCAATGGGCGACCACTAGTATGTATTACTTAGTGATGGTATTATTATTGATGATAGAGTGCTGTGTAGCAACATTCCTAGTCCTACCGTCATAATCACTGTCATGTTCTGGCATTAAGGGTAGGGTAGCCGGAAGACTTTCACAATTGGCCTAACATCCCGACAATAGATTAGCAACGCACTTGTAACATCTATGGTGTCTTTAGACCACAGTTATCTCTTACTACCTCGAGAACAGTATGCTTGTTTACTGACCTCTCACATAAAGAAATGTATAACTCAAAAACGCTAAACTAATTGTGATTTTATATATCGTATATTTAGTACCACTTTAAATGTATATCTAATTTATCCAATATAAAACGTATTATCAAAATTAATTACTTTATAGAAAGTCCAACATAAATAAATCATGCATGGCAAATTGAGAACATCCTCCGTTTTTTCGTCGTTTGGTAAAATATATAACTCTTAAACTTAAATCGTCGTGTATTATTAACGTTTTTAATTATTTATTCGGGATTTTTATACTTTTTATTTTATTCGTCGATATTTTAGTTATAGGCTGTGGTCACTATGGTATCCGAAATATAGACAAATAAAATAAAAAGCGATCGTGAGTATCCCGGATTAATATTTAAAAATGTTATATACTTAACTCTTATTACCAATAACTCTTGTTTTACATTGAATCTATTAGGATGAATGTTTTATGCAAATTGAAATATTAGTCTTTGACTTAGGGAAAACTATATCTAGGTTTACTACCCATTTACCCATTTTGTCGAAAGGTTTTTTCCCGTTACCCAACATCTGAGTAATATCGTAGGTAAATGATAAAGGTGACAAATAAGATTTGAATTCCTATACTATTAAAAATATATCACTATATAGTATAAAACAAAGTCGCTTTCTCTGTCTCTATGTCCGGTTGTATGCTTTAATCTTTAAAACTACGCTACGGATTTTGATGCGAAATTTTTTAATAGATAAAGTGATTGAAGAGGAAGGTTTATATCTTTATGTCATAGCCGTGCAAAGCCGGGGCAGGCCGCTAGTATTCTTATAAAAGAATTATATCACTAGTACATCCAGCAAACCAAAACGATATAAATATCATAAAAGCTGGTCGTGTCTTATCTTAGGATTCTACAATAGTTCTACCATAAAAACCATGATACCAGATTTTTTTTAGTGAGGTTATCTGTTTCAAGTGTATGTATAAACAATTACTTAGCCATTAATACAGAA
>NJDD01000360.1:229275-244405 GCA_002245505.1 Calephelis nemesis
GTCGCCCGTTGGTCGAAATTCGACCATAATAAATTTTAATATCTTGTTGATAAGAATGCCATCTTGATTTCTCAAGACCAACTACTTTGTTTCCAAACATTTTAGTGCGAAATCTGTGATTTTTATCATTATCATCAATATATTTGTGTGGGGCAAATGCAAGGTAGTACGTGTAATGTTTTATTTATTAATTTAATGCACTTTATAAACATTATCATTAAAAATATTAGGGTTCTGCACTTCTCCTACACATAAACTGTAAGTGTGCCAAATTTCATACTCCTCCGTCAGCGCGAGTTTCGTAAAAAGGGGTCCAGAGCTTTTGCTTCACGTATTAATACATAAATACAATAAAAAAAATTGTGGATTTAGATTTTTTTTAAAAAACACGAGCTTACGAATGTAAACTTTCAGAAAAAAATGTAACTTTGTTTAAACAACAAACTGTTATTAATATGCTTATTTTTATAATTCAGTGAACTTTGATATGATGAGTTTTTAAAACCGGATCTCAATTGGCCCTTTCGTCCAAACTCGAAAACCAGGAAAGTGAGGTAGAAGAAAATGACAGATAATAACAAAATGATTTTTGACAGCTTTATAAATGTTTGTTCTCAGAAACAATTTTGAGATACCAAAGATTGATGAGAAGGCCAATTTATTTCGGATTTGTTTGTTTATATTTTTATTTGAATGTTTAACCAGAACATGTTTGTATAAGATAAATAAGTGTATTATCTCGAAAATATACATATTTGAAGCCTTTTTAGGCGCCTTTGTATGATGACGAATAAATAACAATCAGTGTGCTGAGTGACTTAAAAGTATGTTCACGCTTATATCCCCGGAGTGGAAGGCAGAGGCACAACCAGGACACCCACGACTAGCCGAAGACACTAAGCCCCACAATGTGATACGGGGCAAGCCTATCGCCAACCGGGCACATATCCAATCCCGGTAAGGTTTCTTTAGTCGAAAAGTTGGAAAAACCATATTTTTTGCTGCCCAATCCGGGAATCGAACCAGGGATCTCATGCAGTCAAGTCCAACACCTGTACCGCAAGACCACAGAGGTGATGAAAAAAGCTGACTTTGATTTGTTAGCACAAAAAAATACATTTTCCTGGATTTCCTTGGGATCCCATCACGAGATCCTGTTTTGCTGTTAATAGATTAGACCAGAAGGACGCTTTTTTAAATAAATAAAAATTGCAATAAGTGTTCGGAAATGGAGTAAGTAATACTTGTTTAAATATAGGAATCGAACATATTATAACCTTAACCTTTCTTCGAAGTTAGTTAAAATCCCCTTGAAACATTTAAATGAAAGAACCGAGGCAGGGGACCGATTTCTTTGGTTTTTTTTGAATCGGCTTCATGTTGTCAACCGCGAGGTTTTTACAACTTCACCGGACTTTTTTGGGCCAAGAAGAGTGCTCAACCCAGTTCTTTGGTTTGAAAGCTGTCATGAGATGGTTCTAATCTAGGTACATTACATACATAGCGTTTTTCAGGGGTCAGTGACTTTTTTTATTTTGGAGCTATTTTTTACTAAGACGATGTATCGAAATTGAAGTCAATTTCACTGATTTTAAACAATTATAAGTAAATCCAGTTACCAGTGAGATTTGCAATCTCTCAGTCTATTTAAGTCTGACGTTTGTCGGTGCATTATTTTACTTTTTATTTAAAACATTTGATATAAAGACAGGAGCAATAAATTTCCGTTGGCCGCGCTATATTTTAGTACTAAACAGTTATCAAACGAACGCACCTTGAATATTAAGTGACAGACCACATTTCGCGCCTACATTATAGGAACAGTTAGTTCTTCTAACTAGTGGCAAACACTTAAATATATGCTTAGAATATTAAATAACAATATGTCGTAGGCACTATTTTCAATTTTTTTTGTGATATAAGACAGCAAGCAAACAAGCGGCTCTTCTGATGGTAAAAGACCCAGAACGTCTGCTGGTTTTGCAGCTTCTAATACAATTTAAAAAAAGGGACACCAAATGTTAAAAAATGCTTAATAGGAAATAATAAATAAGATATATAATCGTCCCTGTGCTCTAGCAGTCCGGCGTCAGACTTGACTTCTTGATATCCCAGGTTAGCATCCCGCATAGAACAACAATGAAATTGAAACATGCATTTTTTAATAAAAATAAAGTTGCTCAGGATTGGATATGTGCCCGGTTGGCGATAGGCTTGCCACCTATCATGTTATGGGAGTGAGTGTCTTCGTCTAGTCTAGTCGTGTCCTTGTTGTCCTTCTGCATACCTCTTCAAGGATATGGGTATGAAGATACTTTTTAAGATATACTCCTGAAAATTAAAATACAGGTTATTTTAAAACACTTGGATATAAATAACTCAAATATTGCTGCACCGACTTTTTGATTTGTTACATTTGTCTAAGCCTTGAATAGAATAACTAAAAGTATAAAAAAATAATGTAAAAAATGTATGGCAAGAGACAAAGGTAGGTACAAAATTTGCCGGGTCAGGTAGTATAACAACAAATAGCGAAGGCCGACTACTGTTTGATATCTGTTTTCTAAACAAACTATTATATAGTATTTGTAACTTTGTTTTTCTCAGCATTCTCTCTATAAAATATTCATATTTAATTTTTTTCCACTAGGCTACAAAAACTTTGCCCTTTCCTTAAACAATTCTTCTTAATTCGTTTATAACAATAAAGTGCAGAAACATTGAATAATTTTTCCTATAATTTCTCTATTTGGAGATGCTATAATCTTACCGGAACAGTAAAAAAAATACTGACTACAAGGTCTATTACTATTAAGTAATGTTGACTAATAATTGATGACCGGTAGGACAACTATGTACAACGTGAACTAGAGGAATCTATATGACTAGTGTTGCCATGTATCATTGATTTCTTAACCTTTTTTTTCTGAAATCTTTGAATTCACACAGTAAATTCATGGACGTCCTTTTAGCCATCTAATTTAACGATAGCGCCATTATACTTTAACTTTAACTCCCCGGGAATAATTGACAGATTTCATTTTTTTGTTGATTTGTCCCTTTCTGGGATAGGCTAAGACTTTTTATCCATACTGCCACGTATTCCGTAATAGTAAATTCTTTTCTTGATATTTATTTTCAATTCACTTTTTAATTTCTTGTAATATAGTCATAAATCAATATAAAAAAATCATGTCAGGGTTTTTGAATAGAGTGGTGGCGTCAGTTATTATTATACTTATTACTAAGGCTCTTTTAGTTTTTTTTAGCCATTCTTCATTGACTAGCCATAAGATTTATAATTCAACAGTAACAATTTTTTACAGGAAAACGAAACGATACTTATCATTACTTAACCAAAAAGGTTACAAAAACTGACAAAAATCTGATAAACATATGAGAAAATCCTTATTTAAAAAGAATCATTGTGAACTTATAAATTGTATGTAGTTACATAGCTCGCGAGCCAAAGGTGATGTTTCACCGGCAGCCTGGGAAACTTACATGATTATGAGCTTGATTAATTATTGCTATAATTATTTCTTGCTTTTATTCTTAGGATAATGTCCATTACGTAAGTTATTCAAATCGCGTTATATCAAATTTGCTTTAAACAATTATTAATGAATAGTAGCCGTTTATCCGCGAATTCGTCAGCGTCAAACAGATTTTCTTAAAAACTAAATATGGGGATATTCAATTTTATCAAAATTGATCCAGTCGTGAAAGAAAACGGACAGGCATAAAGACATACGCATTTATATTATTAGTATGAATTACTGGCCGATCCAACAGTTTGTCTGGATTAAAGCATTGTTTTCCCATTTTCTCTGCAGTTTTCCTGTTTTTTATAAGCACCTTCTCTTAAATATAAATAACTAAAAAATAAAACTGACAAACGAAATTATAATTTCTATGTTTAAATAAAACAGCCATCTTTTAATGGCACTTTAAAAGGCATGGCCGTGCCTAGTCAAGGTAATGCGTTTTTAAAAGTATCTTTTAAATGATTAATTTTATAAAAAGTAAAAGTAGTTAAAATTTTTCTACATTGAAAGTGACATTTAAAAGTTAAATTTGAATGTCTTCCGCCTTCATTGTAATTTATTGCTTTTTAATACAATCTTATTTATTAATTTGGTGACAGTTGACAGTTATTTCCTGATACAAAAAGGAATTTCCATATTATGAGTAATCTTATGTCACAGAAAGATACTTTATTTTCATTTACTTTTACGCTATTTGACTATACTAAGCTACGTTTTACTGAATGAATGAATGAACTATTCATTGTGCACGATTAATAAATGTATGCATGTACTATGAGCGACATAATTTTCTAGTAGGCATACATAAGATTTTGTCAAAGACTGATTGACTTTTATTAGGCGACTTTTTTTCATTATCTAGATAACCAAAATATGTATTCATCCCAAATCAAAACATACTGCGTCCTAATAGCGGAAGTGATTGCTGTGGACAAACTAAACTTTTTATATGTATGCTACTTTTTCCAATGAAACTAAAACAAAAGGAATAGAACATGCTAAACATGTTAAATTAGTCCGGACTTGCCAACTTGTGGCGTTTTTAACCATTATTTTCTGAATATATTAAACATGTGTACAAATATAGTGTACAAACTAATCTGACATCAGTAAACGTATTTTGTCTCTTTCTATTACTGTGTTAAAAAGAAGATAGTGTTAAAATTAGTTTAGTAAAAGTGCATATCAAATTTACTAACACTATGCGTACCAAAAATATTAATTAAACTAAGGGCCTCGTGTCCTGGGTTAAGAATATAACTCTGAGTTAGCTTCTAACTAGCGTTAAATAGCTTTACATTTAACAGTTTAACTCATTGCCAAAGTTAACCCAAAAACGTGCAAGTGGCTCTAAGTACTAGAAAATTTTAACCAAGTAATATACACGCTACATACCAATTTTTTCTCAATTATTTTTAAATTATATTCATTTCATATGCCCCTTTTCCTCTTGTTATAAAAACGATATAAATAGAGTTTTTTTATACGGTGTACACAACTATGTTACGTTAATATGCGGCTTAAAAATCTGTTCACAAAACATTCCATCCATATTAATTGCGATATTGATCACGCCATAAAGTATCATACAAATATAGTAGGCGTGACTGTACAAGCGATTTTTTGATTGCTGAATAAGAAATGCAAGAGGCTGAATATTTTTAGGGTTCACTGTACAAACGGCATTGTCATTTTTATTGCGAGGAAAAACGTGAAGAGTTTTAAGTTTTACATCTCTGTGCATGCATGGATGTGGCGTCATAACTCTTAAACAGATAGACCGATTTCGATGCGGATTTTTTTGTTTCAATGTTGATATGATCAAGATACTTCTTAGCCATTGTAATATTATTTTGCTTTATACTATTTCTTTACCTGGCTTTGTAGTTTGTTACTATACTGGTTGGTAATTTTATATTTATAATAATAAAAATATATAAGTATAAATATCCGTGGACAAGTCACACAAAAAAAGGTAAAGTAATGTGGAGGTTTATTGAACATTTTTAATTTTAGTGTTATTTATTTGGGAATGTGTGTTCAAAGTAATAAGTACCATTATCTATTTTTAATTTTATATTTATTTTATATGGTTTTGTATATCCTAGGTACTCAATTAGCTACACATGAAATATACTGTTAGCTTAATATCAGTGACAAAACAATATATTTATGCATAAAAAATCTTTTTTAAAAAAAGCTACAAGTTGCCAACAATAAAAAATAAAAATCGTTTTAAAAGAAATTCGGGAAATTCATTAAAAATAAATTAATTAGTAATTATATATCAACCATTAAGTTAAATTAACTATATTACATATTAAACTTTTGTTAATTATTTAATGCAATTGAATTTTCTATGTGAATTAATTCACACTTGACTGTTTTTTATTTTAATTAAAATCGATAAAATCTTTGATTTCTAGATCTCGTAAATGCTAGATGTGTCTTAAGTCCACGGTTAATTGCGTATTAAGCGACAGAAGATCGTATCTTAACTTATCACGCGAGGACTAATGCTATTGATGTCCACGTCATGTAGTAAGTCAGTCAAGGAAGTGGATTGATGTGATTTTTTTTTGTATGTGGTTCTCTGTGTAGATTATTTGTGTTAAAGTTAAAAAAATAAAAAGTGGATTGTTCTGAACAAAGTTTAAGGACAACTATGCATGGGCGCAAGCTGGCGAGTACCTACCATCGTAGAGCATGAAATAGTTGCCATCGTTAAAATAATGTTACAATATTTCTCCGTACGCAATCTGTACTAAAGATTGGTACTGAATTTAATGAAATAAATGTCCCTAGAAAAGTAACACGAATTGAAATTATATGCTTGTGTTATGGGTGTTTGTCAACGATACTAATACATATAAATACTTAAGTAGAATATATTTAATAAACACCCCGACCCGGAAATGCAGACATCTAAATGTTCATCACACTAATGTCTGCTCCCGTTGGGAATCGAACCCGAGCCTCGCGGTTGGTCGATGTAGGTAGGCGTGTACGCTAGCCACTCGACCAACGACTACACGTTAAAATTTAGTGAACACCTCGAATATAGGAACATTGTTTATGATTACAATAATTATTACTATGTTTTTTTCAGTTCGAAGTAAAAAAGACAACAAATGAAAATGTGTTCAATATATTATATTTAAGCAAATGGACAGACTGTTTTAAAAGAAACAAAAGTTTGCAAACTCTTGGGGATCTATTCGATCGTATGTGGAGATAAATTGTATGTAGGCGCGTGTCTGAGGCACGCGTCACACTATTCAAGATTTCTTTTATAGGGTACCGGCATGAAAATACATTTTTATTTCGATGTCCACGTATTTGAATGGAAGTGGTTGTTGCGACGGACGTCTAAAAGGTTTTGACCATTTTTGTATTTATTTTTATGGGTGACACGATAAAGAACTTGATTGCACAGATATACACTCGCTGGCGCTTCTAGCTTTTTGGTGTCTTTGGTCTTTGTGCAGCTGTTATGTTAACAACTAGGTTTTATATATTATACAATTATATAATTTACAATGCAAATACATGCTTTTAGTATACAATACTAAAAAAAGTAGAAAAATAATTATTGAAGTTATTATATAAAAGTATTCAAGAACATAGCTCTAGATCCTTAAGGATAGCGCACACTTGAATGGGCTCCGGCATGTCTTATCAGACCAATCGCATAGTACAGTACACTTATGCACGAATCAAAAATGAGCGCTATCCTTTACATACTCTTTTGAACTCAAATTAATTGTTTTGGAATTCTCGTTTGTTGTTTTTTTTGTGAATCAGAGATGCGTAACTAATTTATATCTTATTTTTAACATAAAAATAATTTCGATTTTGTTCTCACTAGAGTATTATTACATTAATAATTACTAAAAGAGGTTTACCGAGCTTTTATTAGTATAATTCTAGTAAGAACGAAATCAAATTTATTGATGATATTAAAGCTGTGCGGGCAAAGCTAAGGCATATGACTAGTATTAACTAAAATCAGTCTTACAATGGCTTGATGTTAAATGGAGTGAAATAAAAAGAATCGAAATAAAACGAAACGAAATTAAAATAACGTGTTCGCAAAATAAGTTAATAAGTGTTTTGTTTGTGCGATTCAATAAAGTATTGAATAGTTATCACTTGAAGGCTTATTTCACTTAACATAAATTTCACCTTTTTATTATTCAGACTTGCACAAATCGATTTTCTGTGATGCCCATCACGTAATTTTCGTATGTCATCGAAGCAACACGGTGGTGGTATCAAATTACAACAAGCTAACTATTACTCATCACTGTTCGCGCCTAGAGGAGTACCGATACAACAAAGCCGTAGTGGCACGTCACTAGTGCAGCTGCACAACACTGTTTAAGTTGTCAAAAAACTGATGACTTGCACTTTTCGAACTTCAATAAAACCTATAAATATTGTGATTTTAATAGTGTTATTAAAGAGTATGAACTCTACCACCTAGTAAAATATGTAGGAAAGTTAAACTAAAATAAAAATATATAATCGAAATAAAAGTCTAATTTGATTTTTTTCAGTTGTCTAAAACGATGCCTATTAATGACGATCACGTTAATAAATGAATGAACTGTTTATAGTTAATAATAAACCTTAAAGTTATTTTAAATTATATATTTAAACTACCAGCGACAGTTAACAGTAACAATATTTTCTGAACAGAGTGGATATTTTTTTAATATAAATAAATGAAATAAAAAACATTTTGTAGTATACTATTAATATTAATAATAACGATTGATTTGTTGATTGAAAAATCAGTGAATTTCGCTTTAAAACTCACTCACAAAAAACCGATAACAACGAACAAAAACATAGTTACCGAATTTCAGCCTATATTTAAACGTTTCCCCCTGAAAATGAATCCCTATTTGCTTTGGTCATCGTGTCATATTCAATCGGATAGAATAATTTTACTACCTCTCATTTGTTTATTTATTTAAATCTTTATTGTACACAAAAATGATAAAACAGGTAAATATGTAAACTTATACAAAACGCGAGCATATCTCTATAAAAAATGTATAGCAAACGCAAAAAAAGATAATGCATAAAACTGGAAAAGTAGGAAAAACAATATTGCATTTTTCCCTGTCTGACTGTTAGTAGCTATCAATGTCAAGAGGTAAGATTCGCCAAAGGCAGTAAGAGCTCGCTAGGTCGGCTAAGTACTTGCGTCTAAGATGGCCCAGTTCTTAAGATGGCCCATTTTAAAGACTTTGTATTTTTAAAGTTTGGAAGAATTTAAATTATCTACTACCTACGAAACATGGTAATAATTTAAACTCTCTCAAACTTCATTGAAAATTGGGCATCTTAAAAACTAAGCTAACTTAGGCATCTACTAGATTTAAAAAAATAGTATTTAAAAAATTAAGAGTTAGTAAGACGACGTTAGATGTTATGGAGCATATCCAGATGAATTTAAAATAAGTAAAATTTAACAAGATCATTCAGATAAAAAGGGTTGTGTTTGTATTATTTTAAATGAGCTCTTTGTAATATGTAAAGCCTGATTGATGACAACGCAGAAATTTCTGCCATCTTCGAGAACATTAATATTTTAAGATACAATGTCAGAAGTTCATTAACTTCTGT
Organism: Calephelis nemesis; assembly: GCA_002245505.1. Lineage (NCBI taxonomy): Eukaryota > Metazoa > Arthropoda > Insecta > Lepidoptera > Riodinidae > Calephelis > Calephelis nemesis. The sequence goes on from NJDD01000360.1 coordinate 238,461, forward strand.
CTTTATTTTACTAGAATATTCATACGACTTTGCCTGTGCACTATAAAATCAAGGCAGTGGGTCTTTAAAAAATGCTCCAATTTGTCCATTACTGATGAAATTCAAAGCTATTTTTGAAGTGAAAACTTCTATAGCGGCGTTGCGCACTTTTTTTGGAATGGGTAGGAACTTCCAAGCTCACGTCAGGACACGTGATATGTTTGAAAATGTGTAAGACGGCGCAGGGCGCTTGCGCGAATTTCTACCACTTAAATGATAGTTCTTTCATACATATAGTTAAAGCAATTCGTGCAAAATTATTCCCTAACCATTCCAAAATATCAAAAATGCACAACGTTAATATTCAAGTTTTCACGTCTGCCGGCACTCTGACATTCCAAAATATCAAAAATGCACAAGTAATTGAAAGGCAAACAAGCAGACGGATTTCCAGATGGTTAGAAATTCACGCCACCTAGAGACACCAATGGTGCGTTGCCAACCTGAGGCCGGGATGTTAGACCTCGAGCATAAGTAAATTTACCGGCTACCTTACATGATTTTATGACGGCAGGAATAGGTAAGGCTATGGTACCAATCCGGGTGAGCTGTGAAACTCTACCACCTAGTCCGATGTCACGGTATTAGTGACGATAAGCCTATGCTCGCCTTGTACGAGCTGCCTGGCAGGAAGGCAGACGATCTATTCTGCAAAGGAGCCCGAACCAACACGGTAACTTAAAATTCTGTTGTTTATAAACACATATTTAATAATTAGACACAAATGATTTTTATCTAATTTTATAGAACGTAGAAATTGTTTTATTCCTAATTAAAGTGCGCGCAATTCATTATTTGTTTTTTTAATTTTGTTAGATGTTTCTACGAGGTATGAGTAATTCGCTTTTTCTTTTAAATTACATGCTTCGTAATTACCTTTTTACTTTTTACCCTACTTACTTTCTTTTTACGATTAACTGGACTAAGGCTAAATGGTTGTCAGTGAAAATTCATTTTAATTGCTATACCGTTTATAATAAGCGAACCAGGTTTTTTTTATGACATTGGAAGGCAAACAAGCAGACGGATTTAGTGATGGTAAGAAATTCACGCCGCCTAGAGACAACAAAGGTGGTAATGGTGCGTTGCCAACACGAGGCCGGGATGTTAGGCCTCGAGCAAAAGTGCGTTTATCGGCTACCTTACCCTCCGAACCGGAACACGTCTTGACGTGATGGCGGCAGGAATAGGTAAGGCGGTGGTACCAATCCGGGCGAGTTGCTGCTAAACTCTACCACCTAGTCAGATGTCATTGTGTTAGTGACGGTGAGCCTATGGTCGCCTTTTACGAGCTGCCTGGCAAGGAAGGCAGATGGTCTATTCTACAAAGGATCTCGGACCAACACGGGTACAACAACAACAAAAGTATAATTACATAAAAAGAATCTATCACATATTTTCTTCGTTTTAACGTACTAATACCGGACGTTCTGTTTAAAGCGTTCTTTGTATGTACTGTAAGACTAACAAGAAGACAAATAAGAAATACATATCGTCTCTACACACCAATTATGTTAACGGTGCGCTGTCTCCTAAACTACTAAAGCTTCTCCTTAAGTTGGTGTACCAGCTATCCTAAATTCTAAACCGGAAAATGATAGTGGTAAGTACTGATGCTAACACTACAGAATCAGGTAATGCTGTGGTAACAATCAGAATCGTTAACCTTATTATTAGTTTAGATTTTTTTAAATTTATTGTGTACCACATAAATACTCGTACATATATCTATTATTTATGTATTAGGTGAATCCCTATTTCACTTGGCCATTCCATGGAGCGGATGGACCAATTTCGTATTTTTTGTGTTAGTTACTTCAAGGAGAAGGTTTATAATAAGAAAAAACGGTAAAATTGTAGGAAAAATATATAAAAACAATACTTAATTTTTTCCATGTACAAGTTTGTACTAATGTCTAGAAACACAAAGTTCGCCGGGTCGGTTAGTAGACAATGAAATCAATTCATGACTGTAGCCTAAACCATGAGTGGCTTTAGATTACTTTGGTAAATTAAATACCGAAATCTATTTCGTTGTATGGTCTGAAATTTAGTTCTCTCAATTACCAACAGAGGCGCTGTTCAAGTTTTCATACAAATAATTTACGGAGACTTTGGGCAATTTTAACGCCTTTCAGTTATGATAAACGCTGCAGTTACTATTTCATTTTACTTCAGCAAACAAATACGAATGTTAATACTAAAAAATATTACAAATTGGTTAGTGGTCAATTCAATTATTCTGGAAATATAAAATAAAAAAAGTACAACCGATTGTAGCTTTTGTGGTCTAGCCGTCAAGGTGTTGGATTTGACTTCATGAGGTCCCGGGTCACAAAAAAAGAAAATTCTGAAAAAAGTATGTTATTCGGGATTGGGTTTATGCCCTTTCGGCGATAGACTTGCCACCTAGGACTTTGTAGGACTAGCCGTAGGTGCCCCAGTTGTCCCTCTGCCTAACTCTTCGAGGATATGGGCGTGAGGATACTTTTTACTTCACTTTATATTTTAATATATTCAGGATATATTGCAAGCTAAATTGGATCCGATGTTCCTAATAACGGATATGTATCTTCGGGGATATGGTCATGAAGATACTTTTGTTTAAGACGGATAAACCAGTTACTAATAGTAAGTTCCCTCTGGCTGCAAAATGAGAAGCAACAGAGTAACAGCGTGTTAAATACTTATCCATCCACTAGTGTGTTCTTTTCTATATACGTACCTGAAAAGAAAATAATAAATATTAAGTATATGTGACATTTTACTTTAAGAATTTTGAAACTTAAAATTTGCTTAAATTATCGATCAGAGATGACGAATTTTTTGACTTCAAATTGCTCAGTCTAGAACATCGTCATAGCATGAACTACTAGATAGTCTTATCAGCATCTTTTGGAATGAGATTTATGGTTAGTATGTTTGCCAGAATAAAACAATTTCTTTAAAGAAATCGTAGGTAAATAGACTTTTTAATCTCCTTAACATCAATTTCCATTAGAAGAGTTTCGTGTCGTTGAGCTGACCTATCACCTTTAAAAAATAACTCCCTAACGGGCTAGGCTAATTCATGTTTTTCTAGGCAAGTTTTTTAGCGGGTTACATTATCTGACTAGAAGTTACCTTAAATTCTTGTTTATATTATTGTCATACATTAGGATGCTGTTGAGACAGGATTTGTTTATGTAATTGTTATGTGTTTTTTTGCAATGTTTGATGTAAGGTGTTTTTAAAGGTTGTAATATTTTTTTAACTATCTTATATGCTTGTCAAAAATTATTATAATATATTTTAACTGTTGACGTATTTCAAGTGTAACGAATGTACCTACGAAATAAAGACATTGGATTGAATTGAATTGAATTCAGGGCAATTTAACTCTAAATTAAAAGTTAACTTAGATTTCAATATTTAACGCTGGGTAAATTAAAATTAGTTAGTATTACGACAAAATTATAAATATCTGTAGAGAAATGTATTTAAAGAAACTGACAGGTAACTCAACCGACAAAAAGTTAAAGAGATTAACATGATTCGACTGCTGTTTTAATACACTATTTTTTTATTTTTTTCTTATAAATACAGTTACAGCTTTTTTTTAATGTGTAATATTATGTATAGATAGATTATGTCTATCTCATTCATCTATTAATCATTATGCAACTATCTGACACGTGATATTTATACGGACACAAATCGATTAACTTTCACTACATTACAAAGCTGTTATAATACTGACAGTTTAAAAACTTAAAGTATTCAAACGGATATCAGAAACAAAGACACATTATAATTTTACTGTGTAATATTCAATCTAAATTAACGATCATCGCACTGCTTTAAAATTAACTATGATTTACGATCTTTGCTTCGAAGACAAAAGAAAAGAATGGTAGGTGCTGCAACTGTCAGTCGGACATTTTGGATCAAGAAGCTTACCTATATAACTATTCATAATTACGTAGTTTAGTTAAAGTTTCCATGCAGAATAAGTCTAGAAATCGAATATTTACTTATTAATATATTATTCAATATATACTAGTCTGTATTCAATTATTTTTTTATGGAATTTACTGGAAGGCAAACAAGCAGACGGATTTCCTGATTGTAAGAAATTTACGCCGCCTAGAGACACCAAAGGTGGTAATAGTGCGTTGCCAACCTGAGGCCGGGATTTTAGGCCTTGAACAAAAGTAAGTTTACCGGCTACCTTACCCTCCGAACCGGAAGAAGTCAACGGCAGGAATAGGTAAGGTGGTGGTGCCAATCCAGACGAGTCGCTGCAAAACTCTACCACCTAGTAGGATGTCTCGGTGTTAGTGACGGTAAGCCTATGCTCGCCTTTTATGAGCATCCTGGTAGGAAGGCAGATGGTCTATTCTGCATAGGAGCCCGGACCTACACGAGGAAAAATTGTTTTACATTATTTAAAACATACCCATACATATGTCATATTTTTATGTTAATATGTATTAAAATTGAGAAGAGGTTATTATTTAACCGTATTGTAACTGAGTGTCAAATGAAATCATACTATTGTAGTCAAGTTTTGATCACTAGGTATTCGAGTACAATATATACAACAATACTTTCAAAAGAATAATACACAAATCAGATGTAAAATGCATATGGATGTAGGTGCCCGGGCGAACTAGGTGGACATTGCACTATCAAATCGCTAACGTTTTATCCGACGATTGTGTCAAGAGTATCCTAAACAGTATTTGTATGAAAAGAGTAATGAATGTAAAAGAAATGGCAGGTTTCCAAGAATTATGACACTTGGCATTCGATAATCCGATACTCTTTGCTTAGTACGCAAGGAACTTGGCGTGAACATATCTATTTATGTATTTAAAAAATTCAATTCTGCTGTTATATTATATAAATAAAAAAATCATTAAAAAATGTTCATTGAATTTCTTAACAGCTTTTTGATACCAGCTATTTGTTAACAGTTAAAAATTTTGCGAATTGGTAGAGTCGTGTTGAACTTTAGCTAAACAAACAATACATGTTTTTGTATAGAAAACCAAATAGTGCTATTGTCGTTTTCCTTGCTGGTGAGTAAGGCCTTGCACATGTAGCCTAAGATTTCGACCACACGACAGAAACGTACCAGTAACATCGGTGGTGTCCATTTTATCATGTTATCAAGTTTTCTCATTTTATTATGAGAGTCACCAGTTTATTTATTATCCTAGATGTAACATAAAACATAAATTTATGATTATGTCAAAAACAAAGTATCTTCACGCCCATATCCCCTAAGAGGTAGGCAGAGGCACAACCAAGGCACCCACGACTAGCCGAAGACACTAAGTCCCACAATGTGATAGGTGACAAGCCTATCGCCAACCGGGCACATTTCCAATCCCGACCAACATTTTGTAATAAGAAAATTAGAAAAATCCAATTTTCTTTTTGGTGGCCGACCCGGGATTCGGACCCGGGACCTCATGCAGTCAAGTCCAACACCCGGATCGCTAGACCACAAAGAATCGCCTTTAAGATAAGTGAAGATACTTATGTCAAGAACATATTACGTATCTACTCGAAAACTTTAAAAAAACAATAACATCCAAAAACGTAACCGCTTATCTACCGTCTCCATGCCAACGCGGTCACGCAATGCCATGTCTATACTTTAGTTCCGGTAAATGGCTCCATTTCCGGCGACAGTAATAAGAACAACTTCCGTATTTTACTGTTCTTTCTTCGTATTATCGATTACGAGCGGAGAATTTAATTTTGATGTAATCCACAGATTTTATACAGTAATTAATATCAGGAAAAGTTAAAGGCAACTGCTTCAAACTACAATGTAAAAAAAAGAAAGAAACTATCTTCGCACCCATCTCCCCGAAGACGTAGGCAGAGGCGCAACCAAGGCAACCACGACTAAG
>NJDD01000360.1:251921-269441 GCA_002245505.1 Calephelis nemesis
TTACCTATTCCTGCCGCCATAACGTCATGACGTGTTTCGGTTCGGAGGGTAAGGTAGCCGGTAAACTTACTTTTGCTCGAGGCCTAACATCCCGACCCCAGGTTGGCAACGCACCATTACCACCTTTGGTGTCTCTAGGCGGCGTGAATTTCTTACCATCAGGAAATCCGTCTGCTTGTTTGCCTTCCAATATCATAAAAAAAAAAATTCGGAGCATATTCATTTCAAACAAACAAACAAACCAAAAACATTTCCTCTTTATAATATTAGTATAGGTAGTAAACGATATAATTTCCCTGTAGTAAAAGATAAAATTCACCTAAATAATTTAGCCCTGGTGCGTTGTAAGCTGGGATGCTACACTTATTACCTGTCAGATTTTGTTTGTATATTGGTACATTATTGTTCCGAAAAAAACCAGCAAAATCTTGGAAATATTTTAAAATAGTATTTCATTGTTGACACCTTAGATGTTATAGGTACGTTGCTGTCTTAAGACAAAGATGTGAAAGTCTACCAAATACCTACGAAGAAACGAGTCGTTTTTCCTACAAATGGTAGTTTTTTTGTATGAATAATATAGAATTTAACTACTGTCATTCATTATTGACTGTTAGTCCAACACATTTTGCGTAACTAATAGCAACGCTTTGTCACTTTACTAACAGTGGTTATACTAACGGTCTACGGTACGTTGTTCATAGAACAGGGCATAAGTGTTTACTTATATCAAAACTATGTTCGTTATGTCTTTTTAAACTATGCTCATACAGCTTCCGAGGAATACTCTATCGGTTATCTTATTAGTTATTTAGTTAATATTGTATGGAAACCATGCTAGTTGCTTCTATTTCAACTACGCTCGCCGTTAACAAACTGCCAGTTAGGTATGTTTCAGAATTAGTCAAGTAAAAGAGTTTCCGGAATATAACTCCCTGGCCTAGTGGCCCGACGTCAGACTTGACTCCTTGAGGTCCCGGGTTCGATCACTGGGTCAGGAAAAAAAAAAGAAAATAAATATTTTCAATTTTTCTATTAAACTATCGCTGTCTGGGATTGGATATGTGCCCAGTTAGTGATAGGCTTTCCACTTATCACATTGTGGGACTTGGTGTCTTCGGCTGGTCGTGGGTATCTTAGTTGTGCTCTGCCTAACTCTTAGAGGATTTGGGCTTGAAGATACTTTACTTTTAATTTTTTAACACAAACATTACTACCGGACTTAGAAACTAAACTAAATAAATATCTTGCATTGACAAAAACAATTCACTTTGCCAAAAGTGAAATCCACGAAACATGGTACTCGAAGTGTTTTTAAACATTTGACACCTCCAAATGCCGGTTCGTTCCGCTATTTCTCAAACAAAGTTTACGCAACTGTTTGCTTAATGTATGACGAAAACTTTAACAGTATATTTACTTTTAGGATTTAATTTTAGCTAATTGCTGTAATCGAGATTATTTGTCTGAAGGATGAAGTTTTAAATTTTTTTTCATAAAACTTAAAATGCTGGATTTTTTCATAATGCCTGTAGTCACAGAAGATATTAAATATACAACCTAAGGCTGAAATGTTAATTCATTTGTAATTACACTTACATATCTTCACGCCAAGTACCTTGACGTGTAGATAGAGTATAGCGAATGCCAAGTGTCATGATCCTTGCAGGACTGCTTATCTTCCTTTAAACTCATTACTCTTTTCATAAAAACACAACGGAATCAAAGATTCTTGAAAAGGAAGGGTGATTGAATTATAATATGAACTTAGATCTCCTTGGGTATCTAAATTCATCTAGATTCGCATTGCACATATGTTGCTTACATGCGTGCCTGTTTCTCATTTTAATACCAACACTCTTCCTCAAATCCACTTTCTCTGATCTCACTTTTGCGAATCAGAGTACGTACTCAATTTTACCTTCTAAACCGTAACATAACAGTAATGAGCAATGACACATGGAAAGGAATAGGTAAAGCAGTGGCACCAATTTAGGTGAGTCGTTGAAGAACGCTTCCACTAGTTTAGTAAATAACCAGCTCACTTTCCTAACGAGTGATGGGATTGTCACATCCCTGCACCAAATTCATACTTTTAAGTAGTTTATCAAATAAGTTTAATTCTTAAAAGAAAATTATCAAACTATCCGTTCTATTAATAAACATAGACCAAAGTTTTCCTAGGTTTAAGTTTTTTATATTTTGTACTCAAGTGTAATAAAGACTGTAATGTCGATTTAATCGTTGGCGTAATTTAGTCTGTCTTTAATAAAAAGACGGCGACCGTCTTTTATTTTAATTATAGCGCTATTACTGAGATATTTGACATTGAAGTAGCATTACTATGGTTCCTTTTCTATGGTTTCATTTGTCTATTTAACAGCTCATTAATATTTTTAATTGTCGGGATTATAGACTGTTAGATCAAAATCTATGTGTTCCAGTGAAGTAATTATAATACAGTAAAGTAATATCTTAAATACCTAATTAAAGTATACGTGTATATACGTAGTTACTATCATGACATTAATAAAAGCATCTTATTTTTTATTTATTATCTTATGAAGGGCAGAGGCACCCAATACAACCAAGGCACCCACGACTAGCCGAAGATTCTAAGTAAGGTAACTGGCCTATCGCCAACCGTACAGATATCCAACACCGAGCAAATTTTTTTATTATACCACATTTACTTTTTGTTGCGCGACCCGGGATTCAAACCCGGGACCTCATGATGTCAAGTGCAACACTTGGATCGCTAGACCACAGAGGCGATAACGAACAATAATAAAGGTATTTTGATACCTTTTATGTTTTTGGCACGGGTGCTAGTACATATCATTCCTCAAGTATAAAAAGTCTGATTTAAATTAATAAAAGTCCTACTTCCTACTAATACAGTAAAAGTGAAAGTTTCTCAGGATGGATGGATATTTGGTACTATTTCAAGCAAAAAAATACTTTATTTATGTTATAGGAAGGCAAACAAGCAGACGGATTTTCTGTTGGTAAGAAATTCACGCCGCCTAGAGACACCAAAGGTTGTAATGGTGCGTTGCCAACCTGAGGTCGGGATGTTAGACCTCGACCAAAAGTAAGTTTACCGGCTACCTTACCCTCCGAACTGGTACACGCCATGACGTTATGGCGGTAGTACCAATCCGCGCGAGTCGCTATAAAACTCTACCACCTAGTAAAACTGAAAGGAAGGAATACTGAAAGGATTTAGATCAAGGCTTGACACTAACGTACTTATTTGCACATCTTAAAACACAGAGACTACATTAAAATTTAACTTACATTTACAGTTAAGCTTAACTTAAGTTAAGTTAAACGTAACTTACATTTTCAACCTGAGTTATTTTATTTCAGTGTTTTTTGGCCAGCATTTCAAAGAACTATTAAGCATTTAAATAAAATTCTGTGTGATTGGTTTGTTTATATTTTAAGTCTCACTTTCGTTTTTAGCGAATTGACTTGTTCATTTAGTTCTGTACTATTCGTCTTTTTATGTGTATTTTTGTACTTGGGTAGCTATAAGATTCCTGTTTATGAATAAGTTCGCTTTTTTGGGTACTTATTGCATAGTATAACATTTTAAAAAATAATTTTATTATCGAATATTAAAATAAATAAACACAATCTATTCTTCTACAGTGTCACGTTTATTTTGCTTTAAATATGTGTTTTATAGCGAAAAACGTTGTATAGACCAAGAAAAGTTTACTTATCCCAATTCTTAAGCTCATAAAGCTGTTGCGTGTTATTAGATTTATAGATCAATCGTAAAGTCACGCTTATAATATAAATGCATAAATCTATGTTACTTTCTTGAGACTAACAAGCTAATTTGAAAAGATATACAAATGTAGTAAAACATAATTTACTTAAACAAACAATTGCCTTGTTCATGTAATTTTATTACTTACAAATACCAACGTTTTTTGAGTCCATGTTACTCGAAGAATTATTCAGTCATTGGTTGAAACATAGGCTAACTTTTATTTCAATCACCTAAAAATTCATTTGAATATAGAAACAAAAATGAAAAAAAAGTATTTCACGCCATATCCCCGAAGAGGTAGGCAGAGGCACAACAAGGGCACCCACGACTAGAGGAAGACACTAAGCCCCGCAATGTGATAGGTGGCAAGCGTATCGCCGACCGGGCACATATCCAATCCCGAGCAATGTTTTTTTATTAGAAAATTGGAAAAATCCAATTTTCTTTTTGTTTCCCGAGCTGGGATTTGAAACCGGGACGTCAGGCAGTCAAGTCCAACAACTGAACCGCTAGACCACAGAGGTGACAACATTTAACAAAAATGAAACGCGAGTAATCCCGATCTAGCTAAATAGCTAGTAGTTATACTTAACTATTGATTAGTCTTCGTTCCTTCCTATCGTTTGATCGAGTTGGTAAGACCTTTAAACTCTATATTAATCTATATATTAATACGTGATGCCAAATCTTTGGACCCCTTTTTACAAATATTGTGCGGACGCAGGAGCATAAAATTGGGCACACTAATAGATTATGTGCAGAAGAAGTGCAGAACGCTAATATTTCTCAATAATAATTCTTACAAAGTACATTAAATCAATAAATAAAACATTATCCGCACTACCATCCATTTGACACACAAACGAATATAATGATGATAACGATAAAATATCACAGATGGCGCACAAAAAAGTTTACATTATGGTCGAATTTCGACCAATGGGCGACCACTAGTTAAAATAGTTACTTGTTGTAATTACGACAGGAATAAGTAATACAGTACTTCCATAAATATTTCACTATATCCTTTCTTTAGGCACAATTTATATTTATTCACAAGTAGCGAAACAAGATCGTTTAATTGTGTCATGATGAAATCGAACCTTTATTTTCTAAAAGAAATCACCTACATAATATGCAAATATGTATCTTATCAGTTAATGAATAAAAGTGAAACTTTTATATGGCAACACTAATAACCTGATAACTTACCGCAATGACATTATTGTAGACCAAACGTGTTATATTAATATTAAACGACTTTTCATTAGGCGTAAATGAATGAAAACTATTTAAATAATGTTGCTTAATTTACGAGTTTTTAATATCTGTGGTAATGTTTCAATTACTTCCGACCTTGATGACAATTAGTTATTTATTTATTTAGAACAAATTCACAAAATCTTTACAGGTTTCCCCAAAACGACATTGTGAGTTAGAAATATAATTACAACTAGCTTCCGTCCGCGACTCCGTCCGCGTGGATGTCGGTCTAAAACTGAAAAATTAAGATTTATTTTTTTCTACTTATTTTTTCAGGATAAAAAGTATCCCATTTTATACCTAGGATAATAAGGTATAATTATACCAAGTTTCATCGAAATCGAACTGTTCGTTTTCACGTGATGCCTGAACATACATACAGACAGACAGACAAAAAAAAATTAAACATCTATTTTGGGTTTGGTATCGATCCAGTAACACACCCTGCTATTTATTTTTCAATATTTTCAATGTACAGAATTGACCATTCTACAGGTTTATTATATGTATAGATTTAATCATTAATACACTACCTTTTTCATGTTGGTATTATATTCAAATTATTAGTATCTAGCTTCACAAAAAATATAATTTTCCTCGATTTATCAGGAATCCCATTATCAGATTCATACTTTTCTGCTATTGACCTTGGAAGTGCGCTCTTTTAAACACAAAAAAATCAGTTTAGAAATAACGAAGAAACCTACCAACAAACATAAAAATATAGGTATCGAACCTTTTTTATATTGGTTTAAAACAAATTTTATGTGACAAAATTACCTGAAAACATTTCAAATTTTTAATTTTTTTTAGTCTTTGTTAATTCGTGAGAAAGGAGTTTTTTTACATACGATTTGACCTTCATAGACTGACGCTCTTCATCATGAGTACGGGTATGAAGTTTAATGTAAAAATCCTTAAACATTTTTAAAAATATCAGTTTTTTGATAGCCAAATTTTTAGTTTATTTTTTTAAGAACTCCAACTCCAGTAAACTGTCTAAGTATGCTAAGTTATTCAAAAGTAATAGCCGTAATTCAATAAATGGAGACTAATGCCTACAAATTTGTGTTTAATTAAATTTTAAGAATGCCTTTTCCGAATGCTGTGGAGGATTAAAAAAAAGAAGTAGTAAGTTTAGGACTTAGTGTCTGGCTAGTCGTGGGTGCCCTGTTTGTACCTCTATCTACCTACTCGGGGATTCGGGCGTGAAGACACTTTTTGAAATATCAAAATAAGCAATATGTTCAAAATATTCAAAAGTTTTTGAAATATCACTCTTTGTGGAAGTTGGTAAAAGTATGAATTATCTTCTCGAGCTCGGAATATTTTAGTCATAAATTATTTAGGTAACATTTTTCGGTAATAAAGTCCAGAATATGAATATTTCCAAAATAGTCTCTGATTGAAATGCTAAATCCTAAACAGTTTTGATGTTTTACATTTATTAGGGACTTATTCTGAGTTTTGCCGCTGTGTAATTTATTATTTCACACTAAAAACTGTCAAAGAAGCCAAACCCTTTTCAAATAAACAAATTAACTAAGACTGTCAGTTCTTTTTTTGTATATCTGAAATTTCATAAATTCACTTCAATTTTTAAAATGATTAGGTAAGTATTTGGTATAGCGATTTTTAAACTTCATGAGGTCCCAGGTTCGATTCCCGGATCGGGCAACAAAATAGAAAATGTGGTTTTTCCAATTATCTAATAAAATAATGTTGCCCGGGATTACATGTGTGCCAGGTTGGCGATAGGTATGCCAACTATTACATTGTGGGACTTAGTATCTTCGGCTAATCGCGGGTGCCCTGGTTGTGCCTTTACCTACCTCTTCAGATGCGAACACGAGAGATATTTTTACAAATTACGGAAATTGATCTAACCCGAAATTCAGTTTACATAACTGGATTAGTTGATTTCTGTTTGAAGATTTGTACCATAAAAACAAATAATTATTGTCAAAAATCAAACCTTGGAGAGTCTTGTATACCAACGAATGAATTTTGTGTAGCTTTTGTTCTCTCAAACTATTTTTAACATAATTGACAACGTATGTTTACACCATATCCTTTACGGTGTAATCAGAGAGTATCGTGTGCCAAGTGTCATCCTTGCAGACTTGCGTAGCTTCCTCTACATTCATTGTATCAATACAAATACACCGATTTTGGTATAATTCTGTGGATTAGTAGATAGTGCCATAATATATATAATCTATATACCTACTCTTTAGCATTAATGTTTACCTAGTCTTCACTAATATTAAAAATGATAAAGTGTGTTTGATATTCTCCATCGTCGGCGCTTGGTAAAACTTCCAAATATTCATATTTTTAAATGAAGAAACACTTGTAATGTTTTACGTATCACTTATAATTTATTAATTTAAAAATAGCCTACCGGTTTCGCTTAAGACAGCATCATCAGAGCTAGATCTTAAGTAAACTTAATAAAAAAAAATTAAAAAAAGTTGTTGTTGTTGTTTTTCTTAATTAATAATTAATTGTTTGTGTGTGGAGACAGATAAAAGGTTAACCGAGATCCCGGGGAAAAGCTTCTAACTTTACAGCGCAGGCAAAGTCGCAGGCGACTTCTAGTAAGTAATAAATATTCTTCTAGATTCCAATCAATAAATCTACGAACATTAATAGGTATCCATTATTCAAATAGTTAATTAACTACGGATTCTTAACAATGCAGGTAATCAATCAAATCTACCACGCAAATCGTACATGCACTAAGTGGACTCAGAACGCGCACTTTACTATAATTTGGGAAAATCGTCAGAAAGTACCGGATACTACCCGCCATACGATTTTATACTCTGTACCATAAGGATAAGATTCAATTTAACGTGTGCTTTTTAACGTTTCACGAATCGGAAAATAGATAATGATTCTGTTGTAAAGTATACGTATTAAATGATATTCTTCCGATGACCTTATTATTCGGAAACGTGAATGAAACAATGTATATTTTTGCTCTACGCCCAGTTTTGTGGGATTGGGCAGGAAAACATTTGAGTGGTGTTTTTCCCCGTGTTGATCCGGGCTCCTTTGTAGAATAGACCATCTGCTTCCTGCCAGGCAGTTCGTAAAAGGCGAGCATAGGCTTACCGTCACTAACACCGTGACATCTGACTAGGTGTTAGTTTCACAGTGACTCACCCGGATTGCTACCACCTCCTTACTTATTCCTGCCTGCCGGCATTATTACATCATGACGTATTCTGGTTTGGATGGTAATGTCGCCAATAAACTTCTTTTGCTCGAGGCGTAACATCCCAGCCTCAGGTTCGCAACGCACCATTACCACTTTTGGTGTCTCTAGGCGGCGTGAATTTCTTACCATCAGGAAATCCATGTGCTTGTTTGCCTTCCAATGTCATAAAAAAAATAAGAAATAATATGAAATCGGAACAAAACTATGAGTAATCGAGTCCTTCACCTTTAGCAGTAACAAAAAAATTACATTTGTCAATCACTAACCAATAAGCACCTACATTAATCAAAATCATATGATCATATTTCAACGAACAACCTGCCAACACACATTGTTAGATATGACAATACTTGTTACGATATCCGGTAAGCGGTTCACTGGCTTTCTTTTGTCAAACATTGATTTATGTAAATGATGTTTAATTTTGAACTTTATCCCATTGTGATAAGCGAGCGTGGGACTACTGGGCGGGTTTGTTTTTTATGTTAATTTCTATTCTCTTGACGCGTGATCGATTTTTATAGATGGGCGTGCGAGTTTCGGCTAGTGCGTTCATGGTGTGTTGGTCCACTTCTTGAATGCAAATGTCATTAAGTAACTAGTATATTAATACCCAAAGGTATATCCATCCTAATATGTTTGTTTGCCCTTTCATATTGCAAAGGGGCGATATTAGTATATATTAAAAGCGTTGAGACAAAAGGCTGAAAAATGACTTAGTAGGTATGTATTTTATCCTCATATCTAAATAGTAAAACCCGTGTATTTAAAGAACTTTTTTAACATCTATTCTTAAATTTAAATATATTATTAACTAACTTGTAATGAAATATTGAGTACAAACAATTTTAGAACTTTCAAAAAACCAAATTTATAGATGCTAAAAAATACATAATAATATAAAAGTGTGACATGTTGTTACAAAAACACAAATTTAATTATTTACTTTACTTACATATATTCCTGAAGTTCAATATATTAACTAACTAACTTGTAATTAAATAATGAGTATAAACAATTTTAGAACTTTCTAAAAACCGAATTTATAGATGTTAAGAAATGTAAAAATGTGACATGTTACGAAATCCCAACTTTTATTATTTCAATAAAATCTAGATATTTTTTTTTAAAAAGAAATCAAATATAAATTGATACGAATGTCAGAAAACTGCAATGCCTTAATAACAATTTTTTTGTTGTTTTTTGTTAAACAAATTAAAACAAATTATTTTTTGTTGTATAAAAGAAAACTAACAACTATAAATAACCCACTAACCCACAGTTTAAAATTGTAATATGTATATCGTAATAAAAAAAAACTTTTTATCACATTGTAGTAATACTTAACAAATACGTTTTTTATTCTTGAAAGTTGTTTTTTATTACATTTGAAACTCAATGAAATATATGGAAATATATCAGTGAATTAAAACAGTGAAGATAAAAAACTTGAATTATTTCAAAACGTATACTTATTTCGCTTACAAAATTAATATATTAACTTCTGTATTCAGTAGTGTTAACATATAACCTATAAACATTACGATAATGATTACGTACATTGATTTCAAGGCGCCGAATATTACCACACCAATATTCCACTGTTTGGAAACGTGGTTATATCACCGAGCAGACATGCATGCGAACTTCTTTCAGGTGCGAACATGTCACTTGTAAATGAATAATGTGTCGCCCTAGCATTACTTTTCGAGATTTGGTGATATACCGAAACACAATTGTGTAATATGTCATAATTTTATCACATATAGCTGTCAAGAGTAATGTTATAAGATGTTATAGGTAGTACTACTATTTAAATTATGCGTTTCGGATTTACACTTATTACTCTTTTCACTCTTTATACTTTTATTTTAAAATTTACTGACCTAATCTAAATTTTAACAGTACAACTATGTACATATTGTGTTGACGCAATATGTATTACAAATTAAAATAAATTCTTGCTAACTTTAAAACTGCCCAGTCAAATTCAATCTTTGTGAATTAGATAAAAATGTATTTAAAAACTTGGATTTAAAATCCTTTATATATATATTACGAAGTAGCTAAAACACGACTAAAGCCAGGGTTATTAGCTAGTTTACAAGCAAATCTTAATAATGGCTGCGATGACTAATTGTTTTTTAAAGGTGAAATTGTGTTCGCCGTGTGTTGCGTGATTCTAAAACTTTAACGAAAATTTCTCGTATGCAGAAGCATAAATTCGGCACACCTATAGTTTATACATAAGTGCAGAACGCTAATATTTTTCAATAATTATGCTTATAAAGTACATTAAATCAATAAATAAAACATTACCCACACTACCATGCATTTGACACACTCAAACAAATATATTGATGATAACGATAAAGGATCACAGATGGCGCACCATACAGTTTGGAAACAAAGTAGTTGGTCTTGAGAAATGAAGATGGCATTCTTATCAACAATCTAATTAAAAATTATTATGATCGAATTTCGACCAACAGGCAAGCACTGGTGCTAAAAATAGCTTAGTATTTAGTTGTTCCTTTTGTCGCAACGTTATAATAAGATGTTTTATCTATTTTGGAAGTGGTTTAACTTAGGTTTTTAAAACTTGTAACTGTAGTAGCATTATCATGCTAAAGACTGACTTATAAGGCACACGACAACGACCTCATTAATCTTTGTTAACTCTTAGTTTAGATGTCAATGAAACCACTTAGTGCACGGAACTTACAAGGCTAGAGTAACATTTTTACAATTTATTTGTTGTAGTCTTTATGAAGAAAGAGAGACATATTTAAATTACAAATTATAATACTACTATTAATATGATATTTCATATTCAGTTTTTATTCTATATACGTATATTGTAAAAACACGCAATAGTAGACACATATAATTTAGTTTTAAAATGTAAACAATTGGCTTAAAAGTTGAAGTATATGTAATTAAATATTATTTTTAAAAAAATATTAAAAATTTTGCGAATCAAAATACGGTAGAATATGTTGACATACTTAAATATTTTTGTCATATCTCATTTACACACCTGTTCCGCAAAAAAATAATATTCATTTTTCATTTTCACGTAAAAAAATCAGCCGTTTTTTTAAATACAACATTACAAAATGATAATATGCTTAAATGTATCAAACCATAAAAAGGTTGAGAGATCAAAACAGGCGCTATATAATTAAAAACTCTATAATTAAGCGCAGTAAAACCCAAAAACCGACACCAACTATTTTATTGGGTACCACATCGCGATTTTGTAATTCTTTTTTCGAAAAATAGGAAGTGGTTCCAAATTAAACCCTTATAAATTTTATCTACATCTTGCAAGTCGTTTTTGAGTGACACTTAATAATTCATTCACTTTTCACTTTTCAGAATTCAAAAACCACTAATCGGATCACAATAAAAATAACATAGGATCACTCGGAATGACCTATCTTCTAAAAAAGAACAATCAAAATTGGTTGGCAGTCAAAAATCATGCAGTCGAATTGAGAACCTTCTCTTTTTTTGGAGTTGGTTGAATATGATAGTTGCTTATATCAGAGATATTGTTGCTTACCTTACCATATTTTACAAATATTATCAGCAAATATATTATATATAAATGTGTTAAGTATGTGAGTGCAGAAATATAAGGATATTATAAGGATGAGCAGAAGGTGGAATAAGATAAAAATTAGTAGTATTTGTAGCTAGAATGATGCTTAATTTTTTTTAATAAAAAGTAATTAAAAGAAAGATCTGGCTGTTGAAACTTGTCTACCGTGAATGATGTTAATATACTTATAGACTGACACTACATCATATATTCTGTTTGAACTTCTTTAGACCTAGGAAACCTTGGACACTAATTACAGGAATCATTTTCTTATTTAAACATCAAATGGCTTCTGCAATAAAATCTTACTAGTTTACTCAAATTTCCTTATTCTAATGATTCACATACATTTTGTGGCATTTTCTCAACTTCACCTACAACATATACTTGTACACAGATCTTAGTCAATATTCTCTAAGAGATTAGAATGTACTTATTTAGTTATCGCCAAGAAAAGAAGCGTAAAAATCAGAAAGAGCATGCTCTGTTGATTCGGCCATAGGGAAAGAATGACAGATAAAAGATTGACAATATGTATGTCAGTTAAAGGGAGCGACTTAGGTTGCCATTTCACGACTAAATCCCTTGGGTATTAGGTCCATATAGGGAATTAATTAGGTATAAATTTGGGTACAAGGATCACGATTCTTGGCACTTGATTCGCTCTGCATACCTTGAAGAAACTTGGCGTAAAGATAAGTATGTTTGAGAGAAGAGAATTAAGCTCTTAGTCATATATCGATTCATGCACTTTAATGAAAAGCACACAATCAATGCAATTTGAATTTATGCTGATGATTTGATGTTTGATATTTGGCCTGTTCATTCTATAAATTTGTTAAATAACCGCGCTCATAGACGCCAATTACCTTTTAGTCAATTTTTAACTGACGTCTTATATTGAGTCCGTATAGCTTATAAAAATATAGATAAAAAAGTTGTAATGTTTTATTTCAAGCTTTTTGTTTATTTATATAAGATTAGGAGACAAACAAGCAGGCCGATTCCATGGTGATAAAAAAACGCTGTCCGTAGACAAATTAAAAGATAGTAAAATGATTTGTCCTAATTTTCTTATTTTAATGATGTGGTATCTATAATTTGGAAATCTGTTAGCCTTAAAATTGATTTGCAGAGAATAAGTGTAAGCATTAATTTCGCTTTTTGTAAAAATTTTTTTGTACAATAAAGTAAAGTATAAAGTATCTTCATGTCCATATCCCCGAAGACGTAGGCAGAGGCACAACCAGGGCACCCACGACTAGCCGAAGACCCTAAGTCCCACAATGTGATAGGAGGCAAGCCAACAGGCCACATATCCAATCCCGAGCAACGTTTTTTTATTAGATAATTGAAAAAAAAAACAATTTTGTCTTTGTTGCCCGACCCGGGATTTGAACCCACGCATGACCTCATGTAGTCAAATCCAACACCTGGACCGCTAGACCACAGAGACGATGTAAAAAACGATAAATAAACTATTAAAAATAAAGCGCTACTGGAGGTTTTCCATTATCCGTAACTCATATTAGTTGACTTTCTAGCTCAGATGCAGTCGTGAGTTATTATTATAGATCGTATACTTAGTGGGGGCCGACCTACGCTACTATATACGTAGTCATTATTCGAGAACATTTCTGCCCCAATTTATAATGCTACGCACATGAATTCAAGGCCATAGAAAGGGCAAAAAGCAGCCCTTCCTGCGGTTTAAAGCTACTTAATGTCTTTGGCATTTTCGTAGTTTTTAATAAAATAGGGTGAAAATTATAATACATTTGTTTCGTACAAAAGACATCAACGCGTTTGAATAGCTTAACACTTTAAAATAAAGCATCAAAATATTATTTTAATTTCTAAAAAAACGTGTGACAGTTTCTTATAAATTTAATCTATGAATTCAATTATAAGTTGCTTTAGTTCCGCATACATTATTATTCGTGTATAAGCGTTTTTGTCAACTTTATTAAAAAGTAGAGTTTGTCACTGTTTCCGTATTCTTAGTGAATTATGCAATACTGATCACGATACCATGATAAGAATAAAAAACACTTACCGCTTGCAAAAACTCTGGCAAAGGTGAAAGTAGAATAGTTTAGCAGCTATTTGCAAGCGCTAAACGTCACTGTAATACTGGCACAAACACTGAAATTCACTGAAGATGCAATATGACACAAGTTCGAATTTTGAAAAATTCGTATGTTCAGCTTTACTGATCGGGCGCGCTTCAGTATGGTGCGCGCTTCGGCGGCGGGCGGGCGCACGGAGCGACTGGCGGCAAGAGACTGCGCACGCGGCTCCCACCATTCGCGTCCGAAATACTAATCACCTTGCTATCGAGACACTGATTGAGACACAAACCTTAAGTTTGGGCGGATGACAAATTTTAGTCATATTACATATCAGGTTTTTTTTAAAACAATATATAGGATCACAGTTTATTAAAATAATTTTACATGTTCACCAAATATAAATTACTGATGAACTAATTTCCTTTACTTACAAATAAATATTTTAAGTGAATTTTACAAATTGACTTATTTTTATTGAGATATGGAGGCTATGAAATTATGCTTAAGAATATGAAAAAATACTGTGTAGGTCTAGATTGAAATTAACCTTATACCTTAGATCTCTTGGGATTCGATCATGATCCTAGTCGATGATAATCATTGACGCCTTACGTTGCTTACCACTTAAACAACTTAATGATTTTAATATATATAATGTATAGATCTCGAATAACACTAAAAATAGAAAAAAAAACATTTTTTTTTTACGCTATGTTTTCTTTAAAATGTTTGATGTGACAAATATTTTTTTATTCTTACCGTCACAACTTGCAATGCTTGCATATGTTAACACATTCATACGAAATTAAAATTCTAGAAAATGTAATAGTAACAAAACTATTTTTTCTGTATATCTCATAAAATTATACCAGTTTTATATTCAAATTTCACAATCTTTTTCATTATTAGACACAAAACTAGGAGTTTTAATAATATCGGACAAGAATATTACATAATAAATGTAAAGTGTCGTCAATGCTGTTTCAAATATTTTCGCGAAGGAAAAGACAATTTTGATATTTAGCTGGACTACTAAGTGGTAGAGTTTCGCAGAGACTCACCCGGATTGGTACCATCACCTTACCTATTCCTGCCGCCACAACGTTAGTGCTTGCCGTTGATGTGTTCCAGTTGGAGGGCAAGGTAGCCGGTAAACTTACTTTTGCTCAAGGCCTAAAATCCCGGCCTCAGGCTGGCAACGCATCATTACCAGCTTTGATTTCTCTAGGCGGCGTAAATTTCTTACCATCAGGAAATCCGTCTGCTTGTTTGTCTTCCAATATTATAAAAAAAGCCTTTTCCTTGATAAACACATAAAATATTTTTTTATAAGTAAACAACATCAGTATTGTACTCGTACACATGTATCATAATATTTTTTGTACATAATAGAACGCTAAATCTTTTAAGTTGCACCACACGACGTGAAGGTAACACACGGATCTAAATGGCATTTGTCATTTCTTCCACAACTACCTTAAGGTCAAAAAATGACCGCTTATAATTTTTAAGTCTAGTTCTGACGTCACTTGAAATGCATCAAGGTCTACAGTCTTGTCATATATGAAATTTTAGTTGCTTTAAAAAGTATTTTCACGCTCACATCATCGATAAGGTGGAAGGAGGTACATGTACAAGGCAGGTTTATTTATTTAGCAGAAAGTATTTAGTTTCTATACTTCTTATCGTCGGTGCTTGGTGAAATTCCATTCTTGAAACAATTTATTTATAGCACTTGTACTTTCCACAATATTTATTTTTTATTTTTACCGGTTGGCTAAACTATAAAAATAAAAAAATGTATTGTGGAAAGTACAAGTGCTATGAATAAATTGTTTCAAGAAGGTATTTAGTCCCATATTGCGATAGATGGCAAATCTATCGCCAACTGGGCACTAAACCAATCTCGGGCAACGTTGCTTTTTGAATATTGAAAAAATGCATTTTGAGTAGCCCGATACGAGATTCAGACTCGGGGCATTATATAGTCGACTTTAACGTCGGCCACTTGACTAAATATACAACTAGATCTTTTGATACACATTAAAGATTATTAATTTAATTTATTCAATAATAAATGGTTTTATTAAGGGTAATGAACGAATGACGGCGGCGTTTTTTTTTATCACATAAACCTTGAAGTAATGTCACATTAATAGGAGCAATTATAAGAATCAGTAGATGAGCATTTAGTGTTTTTATCTAAAAACAAGTAATCTGTCGGTAATGTTCCAAAAAAAAATATGTTCACGCCCACATCCCCGGAGAGGTAGGCAGAGGCACAAACAGGGCACCCACGACTAGCCGAAAACACTAAGTCCCACAATGTGATAGGTGGCAAGCCAATCGCTAACCGGGCTCATATCCAAACTCGTGCAAATTTTTTTTTATTAGAAAATTGGAAAACCTAAACTTTCAGTCAAGTCCGACACCTGGACCGCTAGATCTGTTAGTAATTTTCCAAAAATATATTTTGAGTTTTTTGAATTGCGGGAAACGGAAACTTGGGTTTCGCACACGTTACTTTCTTATTTTCCTAAATCAGTTCACTTTTTTAAATTATGAAAAGATAGCAGTGTATTTTTGTTTTCGGGTATTGGGTGCTAAGTAGACATGATCACGTAAATACGGAGAGTTGGTGTTTTTATTATTTTTTATTACGTAATTTATCTAATTATCGACTTTTTGTGTTAAAGTGATCATAATTACTTAGTACCCACCATTCGAATACGAATAGACTGGTTTTTACAATTTAAAATCGTTAATCGGCTAATGAAGTTACTTTTACTGAAAGTCCACTTTCAGTTTTTCGTATTTTTTCATTTTCACCCGATATATATGCACTAATTAGATTAAAAGATTACAATCTAATTAACCACCCACATAATAATATACAAATATACATTATTAAAACAATGTTGTAAAAAATCCTAAGATGTTTTAATAAAAACAAAATCAGTAAATAAAATTTAACTTTAAGAAATATTAGTAAGAAATATATAAATCACTAGCGACCTTCACACGGGTATAATATATACATATAAACCATCCCTTTCAATCACTTTAAGTATAAAAAAAACCGCATCAAAATCTGTTGTGTATTTTTAAAGATTTAAGCATACAAATGGACTAGGTACTTTGTTTTACATAATGTAGTGATGTACTCTTTATCATATTTACAACCAATTTCCGAAACGATAATCAATTTTGATACACGATTTATCTCTTCATAAAATTTGCTTCACATAAGTTCGGTCTAGACTTCTAAACCGAACCGTACTTCTTAACTGAACGAAGTAAATCGTAACTTAAAATTAATTGGCGTTTCGGAAACGGAGTGATTCAATAAAAACCAGGGGTTATGGGTTGATTTCTTTGAATTGATTTTAAATATTTATTCATCGACTTTGCTCTTTATGACTAAAATGTATTTAACTTTTCCTACGTAATCCAATCATCATTAAATAATACAGGGAAATTGTATGTTAGATAACATTACTAAATAATATGTGTGTTTAAGTGATTAGTTTTACCAATTACATATCCCCGTGTTGGTCCGGGCTCCTTT
>NJDD01000360.1:280259-292375 GCA_002245505.1 Calephelis nemesis
TCTACTTTCTAAATTCATACGTCACATAGGGTTTCTGGTACCTAACGTAATACCTTTCTAGGGCGGCTTTAGTATATTAAAAGCAACAACTGAAACTGTTATAAAATCACGAAAAACAATTTGATTCTACATACAAAAATTCATAGTCTTGTGGCAAAATATAAGAAGAGCCAAATTTTTTTTCGCAATTTTCTAAAAGTTGTAAAGCAAAAGTCGTTGCTTTTGATGCACTAAAGACGCCCTAGAAAGGTTATACGTTAGGTACTAGTAACCCTGTATATATCAACATGGTGAAGAATAGCGTTAGTTCAAGTATTTCTCTTTTTTCCTCGCCTGGAATTACCCATTATGACATAGAATCCTATTAAAAAGAAAGATACCCTTGACAACTTCACTTGTTTTGAATATAAAATATTTTTTCATCAAGATTGTGTTTAAGGTCAAGTATGTGATATATTGTATGTATGGCATTGTAGATATGGGGCTATGATATCATTCTCAAAACAGAAGGAAAATACGTCTCAACTAGGGTTCAACAACCTCAAGTAATCTCCGTACATGGGACATTTGCAAGAACCAGTAGTTAAGCGGAAATAAAACATGCCAAAAATGTCTGGGAGTTTACTCAAGTGGGTGTACTGTGAGGCACTGGGTAAATGTTGCTGACTCAACAAAGTGTTTGTACAATACTTTTTTTTATTTTTTTTTATTTGTGGTACTGGAAGGCGACGGATTTCTTGATGGTAAGAAATTCACACCACCTTGAGACAGCAAAGGTGGTTATGGTGCGTTGCCAAGCTATGGCCGGGAAAAATCAAAAGCAAGTTTACCGGCTATCTTACACTCCGAACCGTAACAAGTCATGATGATATGGCGGCAGAAATAGGTGGTACCAATCCGGGTGAGTCACTGCTAAACTGTATCACCTAGTTAGATGTCATGGTGTTAGTAACGGTAAGGCTATGCTCGCCTTTTACGAGCTGCCTGACAGGAAGGCAGCTGGTCTATTCTGCAAAGGAGCCCGGACCAACACGGGGGAATACATCCCAAAAATGTCTGGTAGTTCTTTTTTTTATGATATAGGAAGGCAAACAAGCAGACGGATTTCCTGATGGTAAGAAATTCACGCCGCCTAGAGACACCAAAGATGGTAATGGTGCGTTGCCAACCTGAGGTCAGAATGTTAGGCCTCGAGCAAAAGAAAGTCTACCGGCTACCTTACCCTCCGAACCGGAACACGTCATGACGTTATGGCGGCAGGAATAGGTAAAGCGGTGGTACCAATCCGGGCGAGTCGCTGCGAAACTCTACCACCTAGTCAGACGTCACGGTGTTAGTGATGCTATGCTCGCCTTTTACGAGCTGCCTGGCAAGAAAGGCAGATTGTCTATTCTGCAAAGGAGCCCGGACCAACACGGGGGAATTTCACAACTCTACCGAATCGATACCATCTTATACCAATCTTATAAAAAGTATTTTGATTCTCATAAGCCATCAAATGTGGACATTACGACAACGTATAACAATTACAAAGTAGAATTGTCCCTATGCAAAAAACACAGTTTTTCACAAAGATGGCGTCATATTACTACACATTGTTATTTTTTCTAGGTTAAAGCTTTCCCATTGTATTTCCACTTTATTATATGTTTTCTTTTAGGTTTTGCAATTTGTAGGGTGAACATTAATTGTTTTATTATACTAGATATCGCCCGCTACTTTGTCTCCCACGAAAGTCAGTTGAACCATCTGTATAAAATATATTTTCGGATCAAATATAATTTTCGTGAAGATTGAGCAGTAACACGATACAAAACACAAAAGTTCGAAATGAACGGTCGTTAACAAATGCAGATTTATATTATGGAATATTGCTATTATATAAATATATATTAACACTAAAATGTAGTTCTGTGTAAAAAAAATATGGACAAAAATTATTAGTGTACCTATAAGTCACGTGCAAAATATCTGATTGGCACCCTAGATGTACCTCTGCCAACCACTTTGAGGTTGCGGACGTGGACATACTTCCTTGTTTCTATAAAAATCAAAAATTAATGCGTTACACAACTTAAGCAGCTAATCAATGTTAAATATATTAAAGTTAATTTAGCCTACCGAACACTAATAATCAGGGAAGACTTTAGTAATACGTTATCAAATCTTTAACCTTTTGCTTAGTAAGTTTACCAGCTACCGTACCATAAATCCGGAACACGGCAATGCCGAGTACCAACATTCTAGTGTCAATAAAAGCATTGGCTACAAATCCAAAAGAGTTAAAGTCAAGTTGAAATTAACACTAAATTGCAATCCAAAACATAATCTTAAATGAATCAAGAATATTATCACACAAAAAATAAAAAAGTATCTTCACGCCCATATCCTCAAAGAGGTAGGCAGAGGCAAAATCAGGGCACCCACGACTAGCCGAAGACACTTAGTCCCACAATATGATAGGTGGCAAGCCTATCGCCAACCGGGCACATTTCCAATCCCGAGCAACGTTTTTTTATTAGAAAATTAGAAAAACTCAATTTTCTTTTTGTTGCCCGACCAGGGATTCGAACCCGGGACCTCAAGCAGTCAAGTCCAGCAACTAAACCGCTAGACCACAGAGGCGATACACACAGATGTGATAATATTGTCACAAACACCGCATTAATAACAAAATAATCAAATGCAAATATTTTAATTGCAGTTTTTGTGTGATCACGCAAAAACGTTTAAACATGTAACACGACAATGCCGAGCACGGAAGTTATAGTGTCAGTATAAAAGTATTGGCTACCAATTTAGAAGAGTTAAAATCAACTTAATACTAAAACGCAATCCAAAACTTAATCTTAAAATACTAATATACTCGTAATAAAGAGGAAATGTTTGATTTTTTGTTAGTAAACGAATAGACTCCGAAACTACTGGACCGATTTCAAAAATTCTTTCACCTTTAGACAATTATCCCTGAGTGACATAGGCTTTGTTTCATTAAAATCGGTGCATTAGAAGGCAAGTTACTCAGGCGACGCTGCGTGAAACTGCTAGTCTTAAATAAATCACGAATATTATCACAAATACCGCATTAACATAAAACTATGAAATACAAACATTTTAATTACAGTTTTTATGTGATCACGCAAAAATATTTAAATCCGGAGCATGACAATGCCGAGCACGAAAGTTATAGTGTAAGTAAAAAAAGCATAGGATACCAATCCAGAAGAGTTAAAGTCAACCTAACACTGAAACGCAATCCAAAACTAATTAAATAAATATCCCTGGACAAGCTACACAAATTGAACCTAACCCCAAAGTAAGCGAATTATATGCTTGTGTTATGGGTGCCCGTCAACGATTCTATAACATGGAAATATTTAAATAGGTACCAGAATAAATTTAATAAACACCCAGATCCGGAAATGTTAATCACACAAAGCCTGCTCCCGTCGGGAATCGAACCCGAGCCTCGGGGTTGGTCGATGTAGATAAGCGTGTACGCTAGCCGCTAGACCATCGAGGCGGTAAATCTTAAATAAATCATATAAATGCGAAAGTTTGTATGTATGGATGTATGGATGTTTGTTACTCTTTCACGCAAAATCTACAAAGCCGATTACGATGAAATTTGGTATGTAGGTAGCTAAAGACCCAGAATAACATATAGGCTACTTTTAATCCCGGAGTTCCCGCGGGATTGGGACTTACGCGGGTGAAACCGCGGGGCGCAGCTAATCTTAAATAAATCACGAATATCATAAACACAACACCGCATTAATATAAAACTAATCAAATGCAAACATTTTAATTACAGTTTTTATGTGATCACGCAAAAATATTTAAATCTTGGCAATTCATTCTCATTTCGACATTTGATGAATCTTCGTGATTGTGGTTTTTATTCCATTTCCTGTAACATATCTTACAAGGACTTAAGACAGGAAATATAACATTATAACTGCGAAAGTTTTTCGATCTGTCTGTTTGTTACAATTTCACAGCTAAGTCGTTAGACTAATTTTGATGAAATTTCGTAGGTATAATGTCAAATACCCGATTTTATATATAGGCTATTCTTTTTAAAAATCAATTACCAAAGTACGCTTACTTTTACTATTAATATTATATTATAAATGCTAAAGTTTGTTTGTTATTTCTTAACGCTAAAACTGCTAAACTGATTTTCATGAAATTTTGCACACACATAGAGGGTAACTTGGATTAACACATAGTTTTTATCCCGA
This sequence comes from Calephelis nemesis, assembly GCA_002245505.1. Classification (NCBI taxonomy): domain Eukaryota; kingdom Metazoa; phylum Arthropoda; class Insecta; order Lepidoptera; family Riodinidae; genus Calephelis; species Calephelis nemesis. The sequence continues at coordinate 284,504 of NJDD01000360.1, forward strand.
AAAAATGGACCATTTGGTTAATGGCAACGCCACAGGCAACAACTAGTACATCATAATTCTTTTTTAGAGTTATACAGATAAAAGAAATTATATAGAAGATTTAACTTATCTAATCTGATGTAATGGAAGAGGTTTGAATGTATGTAGAACTTGCTAGAGTTCAGTTTAGTGTCACTACTCGATATTACTTTATATTTTATGATTTTTTTTATTTTTATGATGTTGGAAGACAAACAAGCAGAGGTATTTTCTTATGGTAAGAAATTCACGCCGCCTAGAGACACCAAAGGTGACAATGGTGCGTTGCCATCCTGAGGCCGGGATGTTGGGCCTCAAGCAAAAGTAAATGGCTACCTTATCCTCGAACCCGGAAACTCTTCGACGTTATATCCATTAGTGTAAAGAAAGTCCTTTGTGTGTCTTAATTGGAAGTGTAATAGTTCAGTTCAATGCAGGCATACCAAAGTACACATACCTGCTAATTTTCCCGCCAATCGTCATAAGTTTTTGATGTTGTTTGGACATTTGTATACTCTGAAATAGGCAGAGGCACAACCAGGGCACCCATTACTAGCCGAAGACACTAAAACCCAGAGTGTGATAGGTGGGAAGCCTGTTGCCAACCGGGCACATATCCAATCCCGATCAACGTTTTTGAAAAAAATGGAAAAACCCTATTTTCTCTTTGTTGCCCGGTCCGGGATTCGACCCCGGGACCTCATAAAGTCAAGTCCAACACATGGACCGCTAGATCATGCAGGCGATGTTATATATATATAAATATACATAGTTGACTTCAGGAGGTCCCGGGTTCGACCTGGGGAGATCGGTCAACATAAAGGAATGTGGTTATCCTAATTTTCCAATATAAAAAAATGCTCAGGATTAGATACATGCCTTGTAGCGATGGCTAACCTACGACAATTTGAGATGTGTCTTCGGCTAGTCAGGCACAATCAGGCCACCTAGTTTTGATTGTGCCTCTGCCGACTTCTTCACGGACATGAGCGTGAAAATACTTTAATGTTAGTATTTAATTTTGAATGTATTATTAACGTACAACAAATATTACGAATAAGTAATTTTGGAAATAGATTCCGTATAACTTCTTTACTCCGCTAATTATTTTATTAATAATATTGAATTATTTGTATTTAATTCTATATTTTTTATAATTTAAATGCTTTTATTGAGTTTAGTAAGAGTACATCAACATTCAAATTATCTCTTCTGTACTGGCAAAATTAATTATTACGTTTCCATTTTTGTAAAGGAATCAATTGTTTCAAATCAAACCAACAATGTTTTTGTTTATTTCTATAACTATCTAGAACATTAAGTATCATCAATTTGTAATACTCATCTTAAGGGTATAAATAAAAATTGTTTTAATTAAAATTTCATAATATTAATACCGCTGCAGGCGGCGAGTGCGCGGCTCAAATAAATCATCGAAAGACCAAACACCGTTCAATACTTCCGGGCGCCATCTGTCTTATTCTATAGACGTTTAATTTTAGGGCTGCCAATTCATATTTTAGGGCATCTAGTAAAACTCAGTCAACCGTAAGCGAATGCAATAAGATTGCGCGAGCGGACACCGGTATGAGTTGTAATGGCGGTTTAATAAAATTTACTTGTTCGTATCTTATGGCTGCAATCTTGACCTTACTGTACATACGGAACAAGACTATGTTGAGCTCTAATAACGTGGCTTTAAAGTTATCAACTATAAATAAAAAGCTATTAGCTATAAAGCTTCTTTCTAAATATAGTACTATATAGTGCTATTAATATTTTAATATAGGTATATGTATTTACACAGGACCTGTTTGATTATTATGTAAGTAAAAGAATCATTACCAAGTTTTGTTATACTTGTTTGTGAGAGTAAGTTGTCCAAAGTTTAAAATGTCCAAATTTTTCAATCCAAAAATACATTCACGTCGATGTTGTTACTGTACTAAAAAATCAAGTATCGGAAGTCGCATTATAATTTAACGAAAGTATATTTTCTAAACGAAGCAATTAAATACGAAAATATTTTTTGTAGAAACTGCAAAAGTTTTCCTACTTTCCGGCTCGGTTGTAACTTTTAAGTACTCCTTGCTTTGCTATTAAATAAAAATTGTAAACACCTAAACCTTTATCTATGTGCAGCTAAACCTACCAGCACTTAACGTTAACATTTATGTTTTGAAGTGAAACTTCTTTAGAATCGTTGTGATTTCAAAACGGGTGCAATGGAAAAAACGACAGGTAAGAAACACAGATGTATATTCATCTCATTCTTTTATCGATTTACTGAAGTTTCACTTCTATCGTGTGTGAGCCGCACACACACCTTTTTTATGTATTACATTTATTTCTGGGTATCAATGCTTATACGTATTTTTATATGCTTGTATCGATGAATTATGTCCATAGCACAAACATATAATTTGTTGATTTTGTTGTCCAATATTATAAAAGACCACAAAACCAGCAATTTGTAAGATCATTTAACAAAAACATGTCAGTAAATTTATTTGTCACTGTTGTTGACAAAAGTCTTAAATTTATTTTAGGATGCAATATATTATGTGACTTATCGGCTCTGTGGTGTAGCGGTTCTGTTGTTGGACTTGACTGCATGATGTCTCGGGTTTGAATCCCGGGTCGGGCAATAAAAAGAAAATTGGGTTTTTCCAATTTTCTTATCAAAAAAACGTTGCTCGGGATTGCATATGTGCCTGGTTGGCGACAGGCTTACCACCTATCACAATGTGGGACTTAGTGTCTTCGGCTAGTCGTGGGTGCTCTGGTTGTGCCTCTGCCTACGCCTTCGGGGATATGGGCGTCAAGATGCTACATGTGACTTATATACAAAAAAATCAGTTTATTTTATTCTTAAGTAACAACCCTACACAAGTTACATGAAACCAGAACAAATTCCAAACCACGTTCCTAGAATTGCGAAACTTCAGCGAAAAGAAAGCACAATATATTTATTAACAAACATATTTTATGGTTACTTTTTAAGGCAGGTCTGACAAATTCCCATTACATTTTGTTTTGCATATTGAATATTGCAAAAATACTACATATATTACCTATTAGACTTCCTCATTTTTCGAAGGGCTAGCATGTAACTTCACCGATCAACCGCAGGCTTGAGTTCGATATTCAACAGACTCGTTTCCCCGTGTTTGTACGGGCTCCTTTGTCGAATAGACCATCTGCCTTCCTGCTAGGCAGCTCGTAAAAGGCGAGCACAGGCTTACCGTCACTAACACCGTGACAACCTACTAGGTGGTAGAGTTTAGCAGCGAGGTCAGGATGTTAGGCCTCGAGCAAAAGTAGGTTTACCGGATACCTTACCCTCCGAACTGGAACACGTCATGACGTTATGACGGCAGGAATAGGTAAGGCGGTGGTACCAATTCGGGCGAGTCGCTGCGAAACTCTACCACCTAGTCAGATGTCACGGTGTTAGTGATGATAAGCCTATGCTCGCCTTTTACGAGCTGTCTGGCAAGAAAAGCAGATGGTCTATTCTGCAAAGGAGCCCGGACCAACAGGGAGGAATTTCACAATTCTTCCGAATCGATACCAACTTCTACTATTGTACTGTATTTCTTAGAAAATATATATTCAATCTCATTGACCGCATCGATGGTCGAGTGGCTAGAGTACACGCCTAACTACATTGACCAACCGCGAGGCTCGGGTTCGATTCCCGACGGGGGCAGGCATTTGTGTGATGAACATTTAGATGACTGCATTTCCGGGTCAGGGTGTTTATTAAATTTATTCTGGTATCTATTTAAGTATTTCTATGTATTGGTATCGTTGACTAACACCCATAACGCAAGCATTTACGAGTAATTTGCATACTTTGGGGTTAGATTCAATTTGTGTGACTTGTCCAGGGTTACTTATTTACTTACTATATTTTATCTCAGCCTATAATCTTTAAAAATAATTAAACTATCTATATCACTACATAGTATAAAATAAAGTCATTTCCTCTGTCCCTATGTCCACTTGTATGTTTAAATATTTAAAACTACGCAACGGATTTTGATGAAGTTTTTTAATAGATTAAGTAATTGAAAAGGAACGTTTATACGTATATTTTATATCCGTGCGAAGCAGGGACAGGCCGCTAGTTTTAAAATAAAAAACGTTAATGTATATTTAAACACCCTACTGACTGGTGACCAAATTTTTCGCTAAAATGAGGACAATATTGTACATTTAACGGTTCATTGTTCGACAGTTAATGGACGAGACAAATAAACTTTTTTGGCGACAAAATGTGGGAGGCCTTGCTCACAATAAATCGTCCTATGCTGCCACTTGAAGCTTAAACCTTCGTAATAAAGAAGAAAGTTCTGTAACCAGTCGTTTAATGTAACTTGGGTTTTGAATTTGTTTATTTTTTATTCAATATCGTGGTATTCCTGAACATGATGAACCGTAAGGGTTCATCGATTTTGGGTTAGCATTACGAAGGGCAAGAGCCGTGAAATCATTCGATAATAATTTATGAGATAATATTTTTGTTTGTCGGCTTCGAGATATATCGCCCGCTAATGGTAATGTAATGGTAACATTTGAAATAACACTTGTACTTTTCCACAACACATTTAATGGTATATCGGTTAACCGGATTTACTTTTTACAGCATCATTTTCAGTGTTACTATAAACAAAAAAAACTTCTAGATACAGCCTGTAAGATATTTTTACAGCTTACAACTAGTAACATACATAAATTTACTTCATTATTTAGTGTTTAGTTGTTAGTTACTGGACCAAAAAATAAAAAGAAGTAGTTCGATTTTGTAAAACGTTTAATGATTGATAGCGTAAGGTATTCTGGAAGACTTTCTCATCAAAAGATAGTGACAAACCAATAACATCTATGGTGTTCATAGGCGACGGTTGTTTCTTACCATCAGGTTTCCAAGAGGCTTTGATATAGAGTATTCAAAGTTTAGAAACTTTTATAAAACGACATAACATTGGCAGTTAGTTCTTAGTGACCATTTTCCATAAGCCCATATTGCAATACCAATATCTTTCTAGATAAATGCCGTAACACTGAAAAGACTATTTTTAGAAAAGAACATTTCGGACTTTTCAAGTAATAAAAAGGTGAGGTTTTCTCGTATTAAATCAACCATAATTTTCTACAGAGTACACTAGTTTTGATAATTCTTCATTCGTTACCTTTAGAATAATACCCAAACTTTACAACAATAGGAATGTAAACACGTGTTTAATCGAAAATGATATCTATATATTAATACGCGATGGCAAAACTTTGGACCCCTTTTTACGAAAATTGCGCGGACGCAGGAGCATAAAATTTGGCACACTTACTAGTTTATGTGTAGGAGAAGTGCAGAATGCTAATATTTTTCAATAATAATGCTTATAAATAAAACATTACCCACACTACCACTACTATGCATTTGACACACACAAACAAATATATTGATGATTACGATAAAATATCGCAGATAGCGCACCATACAGTTTGGAAACAAAGTAGTTGGTCTTTAGAAATCAAGATGGCGTTCTTATCAACAAGATATTAAAATTTATTATGGTTGAATTTCGAACAATAGACAACCACTAGCAATATTTCAATTTAAGTCGGTGTACATAGTTTTACGTTTAAATTATATTAAGTTAATTTCAAATAAATAAAAATGTTTCAAGGCCGCCATTAAACCAGTCTCAAATACGGACCGGACACGTAATATCTCATGTAGTCCCGTAACTGCAATGTCGGTCAAAGAGGTATTGTGTCATCCCACCCGCGGCTTGAAATTTATGAAGTCCCGGTACAGAAGTCGTAAATCCTTGGTTCCTGTAAGGATTGTATTCGTTGCATGGATGGAATCCGTTCTAAGGAAATCTATATATATAAAAGAAAGTCGGGTTTGTTACAACACTTATAACTCGAGATCTGCTGGACCAATTTTCATGGATTTTGATTTGTTGGATTTGTCTTTGCCCGGAATTGCAGAATACACCTTAAAAAAATGTGTGCGTGTACTATAGCGTACACTCGTAAGAAGTGAAGAAGTGAAACTTCTTTATGACGTTATTTTTCAAAAAATAATTTACTATATGCAACTTTACAGAAATTGGTTAAATAAAGTTTATTGCCAATCCCTACTCCGCTGGAGAAAGTATACTTCGAATCACGAGTGGTAGGGATAGGAACAAAGATGGCGCGTAACGGAAAAATGTGACGCGTAACGAAAAAATGTTACACTAAATTTTTTTCCAACCCGATAAAGAAGTTTCACTTCAACAAAAAAAATATGAAAGATGAATCTCAAAGTCGGATAGTGAAACCACTTAGCCTGATAATTTATGGAGTGCTAGCTTGGAACCGGAGATAGGGCACATTTTATCCCTTACTACAGCGAAAAAACTAGAAATAACATTTTGATTTCTCCCATACAAACTAAAAGGGCGGAATGAAGTACGCCGGAACAGCTAGTTTTCATTAAAGAAATATTTTTTCAGAAAAGTTCGATTATCACCAAGGGCCTACCCTTGGTGATAATCGAACTTCATTTGTATGTTGAACATAGATGATATATAGATAGATGTATAGCCGGGTCTGGGTGGTTACAAAATTTATACTGCCATTCCGTTATTACATTTAATATTTATTATATTTTCCCGTGTTGGTCTGGGCTCCTTTGCAGAAAAGACCATAATATGCCTTCCTGCCAGGTAGCTCGTAAAAGGCTAAAGCATAGGCTTACCGTCACTAACACCATGACATCTGATTAGATGGTAGAGTTTCGCAGCAACTCGAACGGATTGGTCCTACCGCCTTAGTTATTGCTGCCGCAATAATGTCAGTGCTTGCCGTTGACGTGTTCCGGTTCGGACGGTAAGGTAGCCGGTAAACTTGATTTTGCGTCAGGTTAGCAGCGCACTATTACCACCTTTGGTGTCTCTAGGCGGCGTGAATTTCATACCATCAGGGAATCCATCAGGTAGTTTGCCTTCTAATATCATAAAAAGTAAATCTATTTATGTAATTTCTATGCATTAGTATCAATGGTAGTAGGTATGAATAAGTGTATGAGTATGGTAGTATGTATGAGTATGTAATAAGTATTTTGTAACAACTTTTAAACTTTATATATTTCGCAAATAAATAAAGTTTATTTTATTTCATTTCAATCGCCTCTGTGGTCCAGCGGTCCGGGTGTTGGACTTGACTGCATGAGGTCTCGGGTTCGAATCCCGGGTCGGCCAACAAAAAGAAACTTGGATTTTTTCAATTTTCTAATAAAAAAAAATGTTGGTCGGGATTGGAAATGTGCCCGGTTGGCGATAGGCTTGCCACCTATCACATTGTGGGACTTAGTGTCTTCGGCTAGTCGTGGGTGCCCTGGTTGTGCCTCTGCCTACCCCTTCGGGGATATGGGCGTGAAGATACTTTATTTCATTTCATTGAGTAACACCGTTCACATAATAATTCCTAGTTTACTTTGGGGTTGGATGAATTTTTTTAGAAAGTATAGGAATTTTTATTTATTTAGATACCATAGATGTACACAAGAGCGTGGCTGTCTTATGACTGCAATATAAGGACACGGTTGCAAGTCTATCGAATACCCTACCCCATAACATGGAACACAACAACGACGAGTTTTTTTATTATTCATTTCTATGATTGAAACAAAACGAACAGAAAATTTACTGATGCTAAGAAATATATGTCGGTTATGTATATTGTCATTGCACACTGAGAAGATCCGGCAAGAAACTCAGCGGGCTTGTCTTTTTTTTTCTTACTTTAAAATATATTTACAATAATTTATGTAATGATACATTATATTTTATAAGA
>NJDD01000360.1:309882-322026 GCA_002245505.1 Calephelis nemesis
GTAAGTTTACCGGCTACCTTACCCTCAAACCACAAAGTATTTTTTTTAAATGTACCAGAACAACGTCTGCCGAGTTATCTAGTAAATCTGTAAAAAAGTTAAAAGTAGAATAAAAAGGTTTAAAAAAACGAACATTGTTTTTAGATTTTTTGTCTATAATATGTCTAACATATCGAGGTCTACCCGAGGGCCCGGGTTTCCAGGGCTGTTTAAAAAGAAAAACACGTTTTGAAATTTTTCAAAATAAAATATGATATGATGATTTTGGATACGCATCATTGTTTGAATTAGTGCCTTCAGTCTGTCGTGGGTTCTCTAGTTCTAACCTCTGCGTCCGCTTCGGGGATACAGGCAGGGGATACAGAATAAGTAAGTTAATGTCTAATATTTTCCGTCATGACATATTAAACGAAATGTTATAAATTCTGTATGACTTGTAGAACATGTACCCTATTTATCCTGTTTTTTTCCGAGGGATTGAGTACATAAGCGTAAACGAAATTCGTTTGTATGTGTTGTGATTTTTTTTTTAATAGGAAACATACAGTTTTCGAAATTGTTCCGTTATTATTTCTATATCGAAAATTCGAAAGTTTTATAACTTTCGAACCTAAATGTGCCAAACAAGTTTATACGAATACCGAACTTTATGCTTAACCTAAAGTAATGCATTGACCAACAGCTATTTGTTTAAGATTACTATTTTGTCGATAATACTTGTTATCTAGATATGTTAATACAAAAATAAACAATGATTTTATTTTAGGTTTGCTCTATTTGTCGAAACTGGAACTCCAAACTCTTCGTATTCTATAAAATAAATCTGACATATGTAACCGACATGTCTCTCTAATAAATTTAAATATGTAGTTTAATGGTCTCAAAAAAGGTAGAATAAAGAAGAATATATGGTTTAGAAAGGTAAATTTAAACTCAATAACCCGTTAAGCAGTCTTCTCCTCTTTGTTTGTGTGATTATATCTGTAAAATTTGTAGAGAAACATGACCTATTTTTTACAATATATATATATATATATATATATCGTCAACATAAAATCTTAGTTGGTTTTTTACATATTTTTAAGCAGTTATTTTTTCCTTAATCAAAACTGTGTTTAAACCAGGATTAAACCACGCAATTTAAGATTTTCATATCCTAGGTTTCGGCGCCTGATTTTTTAGGAAATCACAATCTTCTATTAAAATTGTTGAGAAAGAGAGAGAGACAGAGAAAAGAGTATCTTGCCAAAATGAAATAGTTACAATTTAGTTCTTTACGAACACTTTGTTCTTGTTGTAAGTCCTAAGTATGATTATCACTACTTAAAGGTATTCAAGCAGATATGTCAAAGAGAGCTTATAATATCAATCTAGTGTTGCTGTCACATCTGGCATATTATACCGAACAGGGGTGCTATTCTGTCGCAAAGCGGCGCACGCGTTTGAAAATGAAATCATAAGTCACGATCAAACTATTACAATTACTAACAAAACGTAGTTTGCATTTGAAAATCAGCTTTAAAGTAAAATAATAAAGTGCATTTTTGCTTGTGTAAATGCCTGTCCTATGAATATCTAGAAAGAATGTGGGGTTTCATCAGAATCAAGGTGCTCTTTATCATAGTTGCAGTTTATTGCAGACAAAATGGGGTATTACTTTGATGAAATGTTCATTTAAGAATTACGGTAAGTGGATTTGGTAGGCTAAATGGGCCGATTTCATTTGTCTTTGGTAACTGGATTATTATAGCTTGTTTGATCAGAAGAATAGAAACGATAATTGTTAATTATGTCTCTTTCATTACAAACTTCCTACTTATAGATAGATAGTATCTTCTAGATACCAGTGACAGAAAGGTCTGTTTGTAGTTCTTCCTACTTAAAATATTAAACACTGACGCATGTGACTTCGTGTATTTGTGTGAGTTATATCAGATTAGAAATAATAGGCATTCTCCATGGATGTAAATACTGGTTGTAAACATTGGTTTGCATCCCTCTGGAACTTACATTGAATCCAAAATTAAAAACAATCGGAAGAAAAAAAAATTATCTCCAATATTGTAAAACGTGTTTACAAGCAACTGTCTACACCGTCTTTAAGCAGTTTTTTTTCTTTACGGTAAAATAGAAAATGGTAAACAGCAAACAAGCACGCTGTTCCCTTGATGGTAAGATACAACCGCAGCGTATAGACACCATAGGTGTTGCAGGTGCGTCGCTGTCCAGTGGCTGGGGTGTTAGGCCAATTGTGCCAGTTTACCGACTATATTACTCTCCGGACCGGAGCAGGTCATTGGCATTACTGCAGAAATGATTAAGGGAGTAGATCTCACCCTCTCACCCAAGGAAGTTGCTGCTCAAATACCATCCATCAATTACCATCAATGTAAATATATTTACCATCAATTTTTTTTCCTCGTGTTGGTCCGGGCTCCTTTGAAGAATAGACCATCTGCCTTCTTGCCAGGCAGCTCGTAAAAGGCGAGCAAAGGTTTTATGTCACTAACACCGTGACATCTGACTAGGTGGTAGAGTTTCGCAACGATTCACCCGGATTGGTACCACCGCCTTACCTATTTCTGCCGCCATAACGTCATGACGTGTTCCGGTTCGGAGGGGAAGGTAGCCGGCCAACTTACTTTTGCTCTTGGTTCCGGTTCGGAGGGTAAGGTAGCCGGCCAACTTACTTTTGCTCTTGCCTAACATCCCGGTCTCAGGTTGTCAACGCACCATTACCAGCTTTGGTGTCTCTAGGCGGCGGAAATTTCTTACCATCAGGAAATCCGTCTGCTTGTTTGCCTTCCAATATCATGAAAAAAAAACAATGTAAATAGTTTTTGACAAGGATGGCAACGTAAGAGGATGTAATTAAATTGAAGTCGGTGTTTTTGCAACTTCACTGGAATTTAATTATTAATTAAATAAATAAATAAATAAATAAATAAATAAATATCCCTGGACAAATCACACGAATTGAATCTAACCCCAAAGTAAGCAAATTATATGCTTGTAAAAAAAATATTATCTTTACACCCATATCCCCGAAGAGGTAGGCAAAGGCACAACCAGGGCACCCACGGCTAGCCGAAGACATTAAGTCCCACATTGTGATAGGTGGGAAGCCTATCGCCAGTCGGTCACGTATCCAATATCGAGCAACATTTATTAGAAAATTGGAAAAACCAAATTTTCTTTTTGTTGCCCGACCCAGGAATCGAACCCAGGACATCATGCAGACAAGTCCAACGCCTGAACCGCTATACTACAGAGACGATTAATATTAAGATTTACTTATTAATGATAACAATAACTATTCAGACAAAACCTTTAGTGCTCTTTATGATTGTTAGTTAAAATGAGATGCACACGTGTTCTTTAATTTAGTTTAAACTGACACGTCTTTTGTTTAGTGTTATGCAACTATTTAGAAGTTTAAAAATAATTGACATTTACTTTCTTATTATCTGTAGATAAAATTAATCTGACCTTTGGATTTAATATGCAGCCACGAGGTACATAGGTTAGGTTGAAAGATGAGTAACAGCCGCCTATGCAACTATCAATTACGCAAACAGCAGCAATAATGTAATACTAGACATCATAATGTAACGATTATAATTGATTGGTACTTTATATATCTACAGGATGTCTAAAGTATAAAGTATATTTACGCCCATGTCCCTGAAGAGGTAGGCAGAGGCACAACCAGGGCGAACCCACGATTAGCCAAAGACTTTAAGCCCCACAATGTGATAGGTGGCAAGCAAATCTCCAACCGGGCACACATCCCATCCCGAGCAACATTTTTTATAGAAAATTGGAAAAACCACATTTTCTTTTTGTTGCCCGACCGGGAATTGAACCTGGGACCTCATGAATTCCAACGCCTGGACCGCTATACCACAGAGGCGATTCTACCTCTACTCTATATTAACCCCTTAATATACCTACACAAAGATTTATTCTTTTGTATAAGAAGTAAATGGGTAGGTACCTAATGGTAAGTGATCACCGCCGTCCATGGCATCTGTAACTTTAACCGTCTTATTAGTAAACCCGGAGTAAAGTATTCCTAGATTTAACTTGGCATTGTAATCTTAACAAACTCTTACATCAATAAAATAAGATAAGGTAAGAGATAGTCGCGAATTTTTTAGTAATGAATGCACTCTTTTCTTGTAGGACAGAAAGTTGTATATGACTAGAAATAACGCTGTGAGTTACTAATAAAACTACGATTTTACGAAGAAAAACTGAATTCACAGATTTTAAAGAAATCTTTGCTCAGCTTGGCAACTAAGAGAAGTATTCATTTTTATATTTTTCACCTTAGATATCGTATAGGTTGACTAGCTGTTGTCGTCGGCTTTGCTCGCGTGACAGTTAATATAATTACTGATTTAAGCCCATGAATAAGGAATTTTATACAAACTTTCAACCACTATTTCACACCCTTAGGGGTACAAGTTCCAGGACCGCTAAAATACGTATCTACTCATTTTTAGACCAATAATAAAGTTTCTTATTTCGAACTTAAAAGTGATAGTCTTCCATACATACTCTCAACTCCTATTTCATCCCCTTTAGGGGTAGAATTTCCAAAACTCCGTCGTTAGTGTGTGTTTATTCAATAAAACTACCCAACTCACTAAATTTCATGGCTGTAACTCTTTTTTTTATGATATTAGAAGGCAAACAAGCAGATGGATTTCCTGATGGTAAGAAACTCCCGCCGCCTAGAGACACCAAAGGTGGTAATGGTGCGTTGCCAACCTGAGGCCGGGATGTTAGGCATCAAGCAAAAGTAAGTTTACCACGTCATAACGTTCTTGCGGCAGGAATAGGTAAGGTGGTGGTATCAATCCGGGTGAGTCCTAGTCAGATGTCACCTGTACCCTATGCTCGCCTTTTACGAGCTGCCTGGCAGGAAGCCAGATGGTCTATTGGATCCCGGACCAACACGGTTTAGTATAGATTATGTTATTGATTGTGTCGCAACCAAAATATGAAGTTCGTAATTTATTTTTAAAATTTTCAAATACAATGCTTTTATTCAAACCAAACATCATTAAAACTAAAAAAACATACATACACACATATCTTCCCGCCAAGTCCTTACGAGGTAGGCAGAGTGTATCGAGTTCCAGACCTCACGATCCTGACAAACCTGTCTTGCTTCCTTCACATTCATTACCCTTTTCATACAAACACGCCGGTTTCAGAGAAAAAACATGGTTCTTAATAGAAGATCTTGTATCTTAAAGTATATATGTTTAAACTTGTCCATACTAAGCCGTCTAAATGGCCCCCCTGTATAGCTTTCAAAGATGATTCGCCCGCGCATTTAGCTATTTATTTTCCTTATACCGAAGATATCTGCATATACTTATCTTAATATTCCTTCAATTCTAGTTTTCGTTCAATAAATTGAGATATGTATTGTGTCATATACAAACACTCGTGCAGTTTATGTATTAATTAATTCTGGAGTTTTTTATTTAAACTTTAGTTTTTTTATAAACATTTCAATATACACAACGGGTTTATTGTTGGTCCAGGCAGCTCGTAAAAGGCGAGCGTAGGCTTACCGTCACTAACACATGACATCTGGCTAGAGTCTTGCAGCGACTCGCCTGGATAACACCGCCTTACCTATTCCTGCCGCCGTTATGTCAGCGCTTGCCGATGACTTGTTCCGGTTCGGAGGGTAAGGTAACCGGTAAACCTACTTTAGCTCGAATCACTTGTGAACCGATCGTAACGTTAGTATATTCGTCTTCCCTTTTCTCTTTGCTGTAAATTTACGAGCCCATATTCTGTAGTTAACAGATTTTCGACTACGGTTTATGAATTTTATGTAATACCCGGCTTAAGCATTTTCTGTGACAAATAAATATTATTACATTTTGATTCCAACACAGCTATTTATTAATAAAACGCTATACTGTCAAAACTAATTAAGTAAACTGGAAAGGCACTTCACCTCTTGTTAAAGAGTATTTATATTTATATTTATGTCGCCTCTGAGGTCGAGCGGTCCGGGTGTTGGACTTGACTGCGTGAGGTCTCGGGTTCTAGTCCCGGGTCGGCCGGCGGGGAGAGGATTGGATTTTTCCAATTTTCTAATAAAAAAATGTTGAAGAAGCGTGCCCGGTTGGCGATAGGCTTGCCACCTATCCCATTGTAGGACTTGGTATCTTCGGTTAGTCGTGGGTGCCCTGGTTGTGCCTCTGCTTACCTCTTCGGGGATATGGGCGTGAAAATACTTTTTTTATATTCCTTGCACTTCACAATCGCAATTCATAATATTAACACGCCATTACAGTTTTTATGGGTGATAAAACAAAAGTTTAAAAGTTTGAACTTAATTTCGAGAGCCATTTCGTGTGTTTACATTTTATTTATTGTAAGGAAAAACTTTTCATTTTATAAACACGTTTACCAAAATAATGAAGACATTCTTAAAAAAATGAGAGAATTTGTTGAATTTGAGTTTGAAAGAAAATGAGTTTTTTGAGGTTCGTGTCAGGATTGTTTTTATGTTATATGATAGCCAGCAAACAGCCAGTAATCTTGATATGAGATTACACTGAAGATGTTACGGGTGCTTCGCTACATTATGGCTTTAAGCTAAATGTGAAAGTCTACCAGCTTCCAAACTCTCAATAATAGAAGACGATAATGACGAAAATCGATTCTATATCGACAAGAATAGGTTAGCCTTTGGTACATATGAAACAAGGCAAACTGCAGCACAACATTCTATACTACGAGTATCTTATGTGTTATACAACAATGGCATAAGAGCATTTATATTCTTGCAATAAAAAAAACAATTAGCCATTTAAGTCAACTGTCTGTCGTTCAGAGTAAACATGCGAATAAACATCATTTACCGCTCCGTATCCAACACCTTTTTGTAAAAGAAATAAGTTGGAGCTTCGCAGCATATTTTGTGTTACAACAAATTATTAACGGTGTTTTTGTTGAAGGGTGAAAAGACATGTTATACCTTCATCAAACAAAGAACCGCTAAGTTTAAAAAAGAGGACACCTTGTTGTCTTGATTTTAAATCTTACAACTGTATTATCTTATTTTTTAAGTTTAATTCTTGTTGACTACTTGAAATAATTTAGGAAAGTATATAAGAAGGCTTTTACACACGTATTTGAAGAAACGCTAAGAGTTGACTATTTGATAATATTTTTAAAAAAAATATGAGAAGGCTTTTACTTACGTGTTTGAAGAAACGCTTAGAGTTGACTACTTGATAATATTTTAAAAAAATATTATAAGGCTTTTACACACGTGTTTAAAGAAACGCTTAGAGTTGAATACTTGATAATATTGTAAGTAAAAATATGAGAAGGCTTTTATACACGCGTTTGAAGAAACGCTTAGAGTTGACTACTTGATAATATTGTAAGAAAAAATATGAGAAGGCTTTTACACACGTATTTGAAGAAATACTAAGATCAAGATTTTCCAATGCTAATAGGAATAGGAGACATTTTTTTATCGCTTGCTCGTTTATTGCCTACCTTAAAGCATAAAAAGTCATAATTTAAAAATAATATACAGTGTACAGCAAAAAAATGCTTTCCGAAGACCTGAAACACATATTTTTTTAAATATTAGTGTAGTTTTAAACTCCAGGTTTTTTTTTATTAAAAAAAAAACTGGTTACACAGCTTGTGATAATACAAGTAGTATATTATTTAAAATCCTTTATCGTACCAAAACACGTGTACAAAATTGAACTAAAGGCTTGGATATTTGGGCGCTGTTGGCATTATGGACTCAGTTAACCATCGCACGTCGATTGTGTTAAATAAGTTTAGGTGTATAATGTGATATTATACAAGTAAAATAATATTTTTTTAAAAATAAATTGGAAAAATTAGCTGTACAGTTTCACGTAAAACGTTACCGTTACCTTTTTTACTGTATTTTTAACTTTGAGTTCGTTAAATTTTTATTAAAACCTGAAGAAGGAAAAAAAATAAAACTTATTGTTGATAAATTTCCCTATAAAAGCATCATTAGCTTATCATCATCATATAGCCCTGATGATGCTTGTATAGCGAAACCGGTTGGCTAAACCATAAAAATATATTGTGGAAAGTACAAGTGTTTGTAAATAAAATGTATCAAGAATGGAATTCCACCAAACACCGACGATAAGAAGTGTAGAAACTATTACAACTATTAAAATTATTTTTTATAACGAAGAGAAGTGAGGTAACAAGTATCGTATTTGGAATCAGTAATTGATCTAGAACATTCATAGCCTTAACATCAGTATTTTATGGTTTATGCAAAAAAAATACTGTAAGGCCGCCTTTACATGGACGATACATTATTTAAAACGTCTTAAGTCTAATGTTTAACATAATTGCAGTAAAGTCAGTCTTTAAAGTCAGTCAGAAATGGGTTTATTTCCTTCAACATTCATCTTCGTTGAGTTTCGCAAGCTGCGTTATTATTTCGACTTTATCAAAAACCCAAGTGCGTTCTGAATTGACAGATGTGTTGAAAGATTTAAGAGAAAAAGGGCGCTTACGGGATTTTTTGATATGCTTTTTTAGTTTAGTATGTATCAACGTATCAATGTAACGAAATCTTACACGTTTTTCATCAACTTTATTTATTTAAAATTCATGCAATATAACGTATAAAGGTGGACTTAACGCTATATGGCATTCTCTAACAGTCAACTTAACTGTAATTAAAAGGATACTTAAATGGGGTGCAAATAACATTTTAACATGTAGGATTGAATAAAAACTTCATCAAAGGCCTAGAACGTTTACGATCTAAAGAAATACATAGAATCTTCAGTTGAGTTTGCACCAGATGCCAAACTCAATGCGACAGGAAGGAGAAGAAAAATATTGGACAATTTTAATGTAATGGTTTTTTTTAATAGTTTACTTTTTTATTTCAAGATATAGAAAATAATATTGTACTTTTTGTTTCACTCAGACACAATATCATGTTTTTAGTTTTTCATCATAGCATTTATTGTGATAAAATTTAGAGAACAAACAGACAAACTACCTGATAATAATCACTTGAACACACCAAAGATGTTATTTGTACGTCGCCGTGTCATCATCTGAAGATAGGCGAGTCAATCGTCCCGTTTTCCTACTCTTCATTATGGATTAGGACTATGGCAAGTACAGCCGCTATTGCTAAAATAAAATCAGCTCAATTATATTTAAACCTGTATGTCTCTAAATAACTAAAAAAATCCTGTCTGAGGTTATTTTATTTCTTTCATTTTGAAAATTGTCTATATTCTTTGCTATAATAATCAGCTTGCTATCTGTCTTTGTTATCACAAAGTTTGCTAGATCGGTATTTATTTGTAGATAAGCCCTAAATGGTTACACTGGTGCTATTGTCATGTCACCAGTTCTCGTCTGTTTCGACGAGGTATTGCGTTTTGGTTTAAATGGGTTTAAAATGTCATGGTGTTAGTGTCTCCATTTAACATTCATTGTACTAGTGAAGCCATAAACAGTCTTTACATATAATAACACCGTAGAAGAGATTTGTATATTAAAAAAAGTATCTTCACACCCATATCCCCGCAAAGGTAGGCAGAGGCGCAACCAGGGCAACTACGACTAGCCGAAGACACTAAGTCCCACAATGTATTAAAGATAGCATTAATGTATTAAATATAGTTAAAAAAATGTTTTTTTGTCTGTCTCTCTTTATCCCGATTACGATTCAGTCTAAATTGTAATTAAAGTTGATATGTATATAATCCATGTTCCGAGGAAGATTATAATCTACTTTTTGATCTCGTTTAGTTAAGGGAGTTCCGTGGAAAAGGGTTTAAAAACAAGATGTAAATTGGGTATGCGATTTGAGAGTAATATAACTTTATTAATTATTTCTTGTTTTATAGTTAAAGTGATTTACAGATAATCCGAAATTTTAGACAGGTTACAAATTTTAAAGTTCAAAAATGAAAAATATAACAATACTCAGTATAAAATGACCAAATAACATGAAATTCGGGATATAGAGAAAGATTTGAATATTAAGTTTTTCCTCGTGATGGTCCGGGCTCCTTACTGTACCAGGCAGCTCGTAAAAGGCGAGCATAGGCTTACCATCACTAACACCGTGACATCTGACTAGGTGGTAGAGTTTAGCAGCGACTCGCCCAGATTGATACCATATCCTTACCTATTCCTGCCGCCATAACGTCAGCGATTACCGTTGACGTGTTCCGGTTCGGAGGATAAGGCGGCCGGTAAACTTGCTTTTGCTCGAGGACTAACATCCTAAGTTTGGCAACGCACCATTACCACCTAGGGGGCGAGAATAAAGTGTACTTCGAATCAGCTAAACTATCCATAACGCTACATTCAAATAGATTATAACTGTTCAATTTAAACATTAACATACAATTTAATTATAAACACTTGTACTTTCCACAATATGTTTTGACTTTTTTATTTTTATGGTTTAGCCAACCGGTTTCGCTAGACAAACATCATATATATTATATCCCTGATGATGCTTGTATATCGAAACCGGTTTCGCTAGTTTCACTTTTTTATGGTTGGTTAAACCATAAAATTAAAAAAAATTAAAATATATTGTGAAAAGTTTAAGTGTTTGTAAATAAATTGTATCAAGAATGGAATTCCACAAGGCACTGACGATAAGAAGTATAAAAACTCAACTTTAATAATAAAGTTTTTTATCATGAATTTAGTTTAACTGAGCCCGTCGTCAATAAATTAGAAGCACCCCTGATTTCCTGTTATGCAAGCGCCACAGCTCATAAATGCAGTCACGTTTTTTAAAGCATTCCTGCATAATGCTAGCATAAGAAATTTGCCAATTTTTGTGATCTTATCTCTAAAAATGACTTGTAAATTTCCTGAACATTCCTACACGGAGATTTTTTATATTGTCCGTGATACGGGACCCATCACAAGTAGCTAAATAAAAAAGAATCATAAAAGGAACATTAAAATTTATACACTGCAAGCAACAAGCCCCCTTCGTACGCTATTTAGATTACATACATACATACATAAATATCTTCACGCCAAGTCGTATCGAGTGCCAGACCTCACGATCCTGACAAACCTGTCTTGCTTCCTTCACATTCATTACCCTTTTCATACAAACACGCCGGTTTCGGAGACTCTTGACACCACCCTCGGATAATATCCGATTGATCTAATCGTGATATGTCAGCCTTGGTCTCCCCGGGTACCTACATCCATCCACATTCGCAATGTATATCTGCTTTGTCAATCTTTCATCTGTCATTCTTTCCACATGACCGAACCAGCAGAGCATGCCCTTTCGCATTTTAGCACCAACACTTTCTTTCAATCCCACTCTTTCTCGGATCTCACTGTTACGAATGCGGTAAACGAGCGTTACACCACAGATTTTCCGTAGTGCTCTCATTTCGACCGCATTTATCCTACTTTCATGATCTTTCTGACATACCCAACTCTTGATTCCATACAGTAACGTTGGGATAAGCACACAATTATGCAAAGCGAGTCTTATTTATTATCTATTAAATCTTGATTTTATAAAAGTCGGTTAGCTATTTAGCCGTTAAATTTTAACAGATACATTTACATTAGTAGTTGCACATATGTAATTGAAGTGAAAACTTCTTTAGCGGCGTTGCGCACTTTTTTTAGAATGGGTAAAAACTTCTAAACACGCGTTAGGACACGTGACCTGATTGAAAATTCGTATGGCGATTGGTGAATGCGCCTATAAGACGGCGCGGGCCGCTTGCGCGAATGTTCGTGTTGTCATGTTTATGTACGATAGCGCAATAAATAATAGTACTTTCATACTGATAATTAAAGCAATTCGTGCAAAATTATTCCCTAACAATTCCAAAATTACACAAAAATATTCAAGTTTTCACTTCTGCTGGCACTCTCGGAGTGCAACCCGATACATCATGTATATAAATGACACTTACGGATCCAACCTTAAACAGCGAATTATTATTAAATTTACAGTTATAGGTTTAGACTAAAATATAGTATAAAATAGTTGGTTTAGATTTAAGTAACGTTCCTACAAACATTATAAATGTTAAAGTGTACCTAGTCTTGCCATAAATATTGTAA
>NJDD01000360.1:326739-338801 GCA_002245505.1 Calephelis nemesis
ACACCTTGCATGGTCTAGCGGTCCAGCGTCGGACTTGACTTCTTGAGGCCTCTAGTTAGATTCCCGGGTCAGGCAATAAAAAATAGAAAATATGTATTTTTATCTAATCAAAACTTCTAATAAAAATAAAAGTTGCCCATGATTGGGCATGTACCCGACAGGCTTGCCACTTATCACGTTGTGGGACTTAGTCTCTTCGGATAGTCGTGGGTGCCCTGATGGTGCCTCTACCTACCTCTTTGGCGATATAGCCGTGAAGGTACTTTACATCACATATGTAAGATAAACAAATGAGTCGCTGTTTGCATAAAACAGGATATCATATATTAAAACTATTATATAATAGTTTTAATTTGCATTACTTTTATTTTACAAGTAACACGTGAGTAGCCATACTTGGCGCATTCCTTTACATAATTTGCGGAATATGTGCGGTAAGATGTTAATAATAAATACATAAAATATATCTCATAAAGGGATCGCAGGAAAATTTTCCCTGTGTCCGGGCTTCTTTGCAGAACAGACCATTTGCCTTCCTGCCAGGCAGGTCGTAAAAGGCGAGCGTAGGCTGACCGTCACTAACACTGTGACATCTGACTTGTTGTAGAGTTTCGCAACAAGTCGCCCAGTTAGGTACCATCGCCTTATCTATTCCTGCCTCCATAACTGGTTTGGAGGAAAAGGTAGCCGGTAAACTTACTTTTACGTGAAGCCTAGCATCTCGGCTTCAGGTTGGCAACGCACCATCGTCACTTCTATACACATTCTATACGGCGTTAATTTCTCACCATTAGGAAATTCGTCTGCTTCTTTGCCTTCCAATATCATAAAAAAATAATTAAACCAGTGTTTTTTAATTTCCTAAAAACAAAATGAATGTGTGAGGGATCAAGTGTAATTGGCGGTAGGCTTGCCACCTATCACACTGTGAGATTTAAGTGTCTTTAGATAGTCATGGGTACCTCGGTTGTGCCTCTGCCTACGACTTCGGGGATACGGGCGTGACAATATTACCTACCACATTGTACTGTTCAATTTTTTTTAGCAAGTGATAAAAAATGGTATAAGTTTCTAAGAAAGTTTTAAGTTAATCACAAAATGCTTATCCCGAGAACCGAATTAGCGTCATTATACATATACGCAAACCACCCGACCATCGATATTGCAAATTAGATACGCTCTAAGATTAGAAACACAATAGGAATGATTAATGTTCTGACAAATGATCTATACTAATCTAATAATTTCTTTACTATAGGTCTAATTACTAGCTATCAAATGCTGTGAAAACACCGTTAACACTTTTGTTCCTTATCTTAACGTCGTTTGCGTCATAATTATTAATGAGAATCGAAAATTAACTTAAAATGGAACGTTTCATGATTGAAATAGGGCTTAAATTCAAATGTCAGTGGTGGTAAGATCACATCTTATTTTTCAGACAATGTTCGAAATTAAGTTCAAGGATTTAGTTAAATTTAACTGTTATTGATGAGGTATGATTAGTTTATTATTTATTACTAAATATTAGTGTTGTAAGCAGACTGATTTCGTGACGGTGAAAGACACGTCTGCAGACACGTCCTGAGGGGTGTAGAGTTTTAACATAGTACAAATATGAAACAGTGTGGAAACTACCTACAAACGTTTGAAACAGGAACATGCGCGTCGACAATCTGTGTATTAATACGTGTCTCATTATCTATCTTTTCACAATATTTTCTATCTAGTGTATTACCGGTATTTTTTTTAATGTGGAAATTCAAATGAAATAGCCATGGGTCTGTACAATCTATAGATTAATACGTGAAGCCAAAACCTTGGACAGTTTTTTACGAAAATCGGGTGGACGCAGGTCACGCAGGGGCATAAAATTTGTCACACTTATAGTTTATGTATAGGAGATGTGTAGAACGATAATATTTTTCAATAATAATGCTTATAAAGTACATTAAATCAATAAATGAAACATTACCTACACTACCATGCATTTGACACACACAAACAAATATGTTAATATTGACTATAAAAGATCACAGATGGCGCACTAAAAAGCTTGGAAATAAAGTAGTTGGTCTTGAAAAATGAAGATGGCGTTCTTATCAACAAGATGTTGAAATTTATTATGGTCGAATTTCGACCAATGGGCGACCACTAGTAGAATTAAATGTTTTCGCGGTGTATTCCCGTGTGGCATGGCGGATCAAGACTAGTTTCGGGTTATTATTTTTTCCTCTAATCATTTTAAAAATGCCACGAGCCTATTCGTAGTTATTGCAAATCGATAAACAAAAAAAAGTAGTGTAATGTAGTATAATATGTAAGTTTATCAACTGGGCTTAGTTTCCACACTGTTACATATTTGCACTGTGGTTTTGACGAGATATAAGGTGTTTGTATTACGCTTGTTAAGAAGTAAATTAATAATAAATACATGAAAATTTTAATATTACAAAAAGTTATAATAATGTTAAGAACTTTTAAAATTTTATACCAAATTATTTATTATTATCACATTGTGGGGCTTATTGACCTCGGCTGGTCGTGTGTATTCCGGTTGTGCCTGTGTCTATCTCTTCGGAGATTTGAGTGTGAAGATACTTTTTACTAATAGATACTGATTAGATAACAGAATAAATGATTAAACCCCCAGACCCGGAAATGCGGACATCTAAATGTTCATCACACAAATGCCAGCCCCCTTTGGGAATCGAACCCAAATCTCGCTTTTGGTTGGTTTAGTCAGGCGTGTACACTAGCCACTCGACCAACGTGGCGGTCAAAGAAAATCTTTTATCATTAGCCCTTTCATTTTATTAACATTTCCAATACACTTAATTAACGTAGGCTATGTGATTTATTAGAAAAATGATTGCCACTGTGCTCTAACGGTTCAGTTGTTGGACTTGACTGCATGAGGTCCCGGGTTCAAATCCCGGGTCGGGGCCAACAAAAAGAAAATTATGTTTTTCTAATTTTCTAATAAAAAAAATTTTGCTCGGGATTGGATATGTGCCCGGTTGGCGTTGGCGATAGGCTTGCCACCTATCACATTGTGGGACTTAGTGTCTTCGGCTAGTCGGTGCCCTGGTTGTGCCTCTGCCTACCTCTTCGGGGATATAGGAGTGAAGACACTTTTTTTGCTGCTACTTAAATATGATTTGGCAACTACAAATGTATTATGGGTTTTATGTTATTGCCTAATACCAATTACAAGTTTGTAATTTGCTTACTTTGATCAACTTGTACTTGTCCAGAGATATTAATGATAGAGATGTATCAGTATAATTGCAGTTCAGACGTAACAATCAGTTCGGACAGACACAATTATCCCCCTTTTTGTTTATTATGTAATTAAGTTAAGAATTGAGAATCAAGTAGTTCAATCAAAACTTATTATAACGTTTGCAATCAAGTTATATTTAACTAAATGTTAAATAGCCGTTGTAATAAAAAATCTTTAACTTTAAGTTTTAGCAGTTTTCTCGTGTTCGAAATTACTTTTCATAGGATTCTAAAGAAGAAAAAGTGTTTAAAATAAATACAATTTTAGAAGATCTTGTCTCAAGTGACATTTATTGCTCAAAATACCCCGTTAACGTAAAATAAACGTTTATTTGTTGGTAAAGTTAAAGAAAAGTGCTTTTATTTCTGTATTATTTTGACTATTTAAAAGGTACGCTTTTAATAACAAAAAACCTTATTTCATATAAAAATCCCTTCCATGCTCTAACAAACCGGCATTGGACTTGCCTTCTTGAGGTCCCGGATTCTTTCCCCGAGTTAGCAATAACAAAGAAAAATATAATGTGTATTTAAAATTTTCTAGTAAATTTTGAATATACTCCTGTCCTACTAGCTATAGGCTTGCCACCTATCACATTGTGAGTCTCAGTGTCTTCGGCTAGTCTTGGGTGCGCCTCTGCCTACTTCTTCGGGGATATAGGCGTCAAAATACTTACATAATTTGAAGCGAAGATACTTAGGACAATATATTTTATGTCAGTTTTTCCTGTCCATGTTCTGGTATGTATCTAAATAAATATAGGTATGTGAATTAAAAAAAAGACTTAAAAAAACTGGTCATTTCAAATTTTTTAGAATTCAAACTGTTTTATTAAAATATATTAACTAGTTCCATCTATCCGATACTCGGTGAACTAAGTGGTCAGACGGTTTACTAGCGAAGTGAAAGTCACTTTAGTTACCTGTTGTAGCCATGCTGTAAGTGCAGCGCTAGTAGCTCATATGAGAGTAGATTTTGTTGCTGCACACTTAAAAATAACAAAATCCTTAAATACATTTTTGAAATAGCACAAAGTGTTTTTTATAATTTGATTCTTAAAAATATTGAAACAGATTATATAGCTGATTCAGTTACCTAAATAATAAAATAAAAAATACTATTCATTTAAAAAAATATATCGATTTTATTGCTATCCTATTTAGAAATAGAATGTTACGTTTTTACATTACAAAATCTTAAAAATGTGGAACGCTTTTAAAACCATACGTCTGTCTTCTTTATAAACATGGACTAAAGTAGGAGTAAAATTAAGTTGGTATTATACCTACCTAGTCTGTATCACATTGTAATAAAAACTCTGATAGCGGGTTGAAACTTGTAGTACTTTACACCATGTTTATTAATAAGATGGTAGGTATTTATGCTGAGTAATTCTAGTTTGCTTAGGTACACAGAAAGTGAATAGCAGAGAGTATGTAAGGCCAGCAGTAATGGTGACAACTCAAAAATAAGGCACGCCGTGTACGCACATTCGGAATTTTCTTTTGGAAACCCATTTTGAACGCAACTAATTTAAACAAATGTATGAACGTGCCAGTCAGGATTTTTTCCGTACGTAATTTGTACTGGGCGTCATTTTGTTTCGGAATTTCGAAACGGGATACCATGAAGAAATCCCGAATATACGCGGTGAGTCTAACACAAGTAGATTAGATAAATCTAGTTACTGTTGCCGGAGTTTCATTTGCTATTAACCTTCTCCCGCAGCAGGCAACTTGCCTCCCCGAAACCACTGGTTTCTGTCGGTTAAAAATTTCATTGAAGTTTGGTGTTTCTAGGCGGCGTGAATTCCTTACCGTCAGGAAATCCGTCTGGTTGTTTGCTTTCTGTAAACCCACTAATGCTTGAGGCTTTTTGTTTGCCATCTATAGGATCTACAAAAAATACGTCCACTTCTTTGTCTTTTACGAAACAGTAAGTGCAATAATTATTTCCATTGGATTTGGGGTAAGATCTTGCGAAAGCTTGTTCCTTTCGGTTTAGAATTTATTTGAGCTTAACTAGAACTGGGCTGTGTCGCCGGAACCAGTCGTAAGCTACAATAAATATAAAGTTACATGTTAATGCAAAAATATAGCCCCAACTTTGTAGTTAATTATTTCCAGTTGCAATTATTAAAATATTACACATGTACCGGATCAATAACTAATAAATGTAGGTATTTCTAGAAAACTTATCTATACTAGTGATCGCCCATTGGTCGAAATTCGACCAGAATAAATTTAAAAGCTTGTTGATAAAAACACAATCTTCATTTCTCAAGACCAACTACTTTGTTTCCAAACTTTATAGTGAACTTTATAACATCTGTAATCTTTAATCGTTATCATCAACATTTGTTTCTGTGTGTGTCAAATGCATGGTAGTGTGGGTAATGTTTTATTTATTGATTTAATGTACTTTATAAGCACTATTATTGAAAAATATTATCATTCTGCGCTTCTCCTACACATAAACTATAAATGTGCCAAATTTTATGCTCCAGCGTCCGCGCAATTTTCGTAATCAATATATAAATTAGTCATAAGTAATCACGTATTGATGTATAAATTGGTCTAAATCTAGCAAAAATTCCACGTGTTGGTCCGGGTATCCCATATAGTAGTAAGTATCTTATTATCAGACTTTATGGCTGATAGTACATCAGTGGGTTAAACTGATCATATCAAAGCCTCTGGTGACAGACTGCTTGGCAGCAACTACCCGGGCTAGAACTAAACCGCCTTACCCATTACTGCTGCCTTAACAACAGTGCCTGGCATTATTGTGTTCCATTACAGAGAGTAAGATACAACATATCATCAAGAGAGCCGTGTGCATGTTTTCTGTCATGCAATGGTTGTCTCATGAAAGTAAGAATAAATACAAATTTAAGTAATAAATTTATTACCCATATAAAAATATACTCGTACATAAGTTATATCACTTGTATTTTTGCACACTATTTATTTTGGATTGAATTTTTGCTGAATAAAGCAGTTCCGGTGTATTTGTCTTCTTGTTTTCGGGAAGGAAAGTCGTCAAGATTTTGGTTTCCGTTTGTGTAATTCTTACTATCTAAAAATCTATTAACTTTGTTTTCCTCTTAAAACAGAAAAAAAAACTAAGAAATCTTTAAAGTAAAACTTACCTTCTTTCTCGCCTTTTTCTCTTGGTTGTGCTGGTGCCCTTGATCGTTCTGTACAAAGTCATCATCTTGAGTCACTCACTTATCACTACACTTGTAATACAATATTTCTTATCACCCCTTTTCTAAAACACCTTTCAACTTCGTTCACAATTCACCTCACTGTTATTATAACTGGAATCTGAAACAAACAATGAGTAAATTTAATATTCTCTTTAATAAAATTCTCATGTCATGTTCGTTCCTGTACTCCTCCGAAACGGCTTGACCGATTCTCATAAAATTTTGCACATGAGTGGGTCTGAGAATCAGCCAACATCTATTTTTCATACCCCTTAGTAATAAGGGTGACTCACTCCAAATTTTTTGCTAAAATTACATAAAAAAAAGTAGCAGAAGAACGTCTACCGGGTCAGATACTATTCTTATATATCAAATTCTCGTGTCATAGTCGTTCCCGTACTCCTCCGAAACGGCTTGACCGATTCTCCTGAAATTTTGGGAGCATATTGAGTAGGTCTGAGAATCAGCCAACATCTATTTTTCATACCCCTAAGTAAAAAGATTGGCTACCCAATTTTTTTAACTAAAATCACATAAAAAAATAGCAGAACAACGTTTGCTGGGCCAGCTAGTTTATATGTATTAATGTGAGAGGTGAGTGAACAAGTGCACGACTCTCTTGATGGTAAGAGACAACCGTGATCTACAGACACCAAAGATGTTACAGGTGCGTCGTTCCTATTGTGCAAGTCTACCTTTTCAACCTAATCTGACTGAGTCATTATAGCCGCAGCAATAGCTGAGGCGATGGATCCCTACCTGGGTAACTTGCTGGACAGCCCTCTACCACCTACGGTCATATTGGTACTGATCTATACATTACCCAGTTCCCGTTTCTTCTTTTATGTAGCTTACAATAAAGTCATATAATCGCCTCGTTGGTCGAAGCGTTTTCTTGCACGCCTAATACTAGCGGCCAACCAGAATGGTCAGTTTGATTCCTGACAGGGCATTTGTATGATAAGAATCTAAATATCTATATTACCTGGTCCTGGTGTTAATCAATTTATTTGAGTAGTTCTTCGTATATTATTCTTATATTAACTAAAACAATAATTTTATTACTTTGGGGTTAGATTCTATTTGTGTAATTTAGTCAAGAATATTTATTTAGGTATATGAGATTCGTCCTAAAAATAAGATTCCCTGCGTTGATCTTAGGCTCTTTAGAAGAATAAAGGCTAATTGCCTTTCTATCAAGGAGTTCATATGAGACGAAGTCACTATCTTATACGTACTGTGACCTTGATTCAGTGACAGCTATTGCGAATAACCTATTCCTGATACTGTAACGCCATTGCTTGCCACAATCGCCAAAGTTACGTGGTCTCGTCGTTAAAATATCAGCGCACCAGTAACATTTATGGGTCTTTTACCATCAGGCAGCCGCCTATTTGTTAGCTATTTTAAGACATTAAAAAAAATCGTGTGTGTACTTATGTACACGCATTAAAAGTTATACTTCTTCGGCGTAATAACATAAAAATCTTTTTAAAAATTTTATCTTTTGCCTTATTTTACATTTGTAGACAAAATGACACAAACCATAGAAATTATTTTTACTTTGTTGGTACCTATTTTTGAAAAACTAAAATGTTATCTATAGCTAACTTCATCATGTTGGTTTTTCGTCTTCGTCAAAGCACTCTACCATCAGCTGTCTTGTAGTTAATGCTCAACTGAGCTTAAGCTTGCCACTTGCGAGCTGCAACGAGGGAACCGGATGATTTATCCCCGGTCCAACGCGAAGAGAGTAAGAAGCTAATTAAAATAAGCTTCTTGTTTCTTTTCGCCTGCTACGTAACCTATTTCGTTTGTTCAAATCACATTTAAAAAGTATCTTCACGCCTATATCTCCAAACAGGCACAACCAGGGCACCCAAGACTAGCCTAAGATACTAAGCCCCACAATTTGATAGGTGGTAAGCCTAACGCCAACCGGGCACACATCCAATCCCGAGCAACGTTTTTTTTTAATAGGAAAAATCACATTTTTCTTTGTTGTTGCCCGATGTAGGAATAGAACCCGTGATCTTATGAAGTCAAGTCCAACACCTGGACCGCTAGACCACTTTTAGCCAATTAAAAATGCACTTTTTATTCGATCCTTTATGACCTCCGCTTTCTCACGCCGTCAAACCCCAAGCATAGACAAGTCAATATCATGATATATGTACATATAGTCACAACCGGTTGGCCCACTAAGCCGAATACCGTAGCCGGCTAGATTTACGAGCCAAATATATACGAGTACCTAGCTAACACTGCCACTTCAACTACATTATGTATTCCGTGAAAGTGATTAAGTGAATAATTACTGACAATTTATTGTTTGAACTGCGATATCAATCGTGTACTTTCGTTAAAGATTATTTATTAATTGTTACGATTTATTTATGTATTAAATTACCTGTATACCCGCGATTTCTTCAGCGTAGTATTTTCCTACATAAACGTGACATCTAACTAGGTGGTTGGATTTCACAGCGACTTGCCCGGATTAGTACAACCGCATTATCTATTCCTGGCGCCATAACGTCAGTAGTTGCCACTGACGTGTTCCGGTTCGGAGGATAAGATAGCCGAAAAACTTGCTTTTTTTTTAGGTGTAACATCCAGGCATAACGTTGGCAGCGCACAATTACCAGCTTATAAATAAAAAATATGCTAGGTATACCCGCGACATAATGCAGTTAATATTTTCCTATATATTTTTTATGTCTAACTGTGGCCAATAGGGGTTGAGTCTTAATAAATTAGCCAGTGTTTAAACTCAAATCATTCATTATATGCTTATAAAAATTTCATCAAAACTGGTCACGCGGTTTAGCCCTAAAAGCGTAACAGACAGACAGACTTTCGCATATATAATATATACTACTGTTACTATTAGTAAATAGTATCTATCTCTACTTTGACAATTTGACGATAAATTTGGTATGAACAAAGAGTGCTCTCAAAAAGAAAATTAAAGTTCTATGTCGTATTATTGATATAGAGGTTTTCCTCCATATCGCTCCGGGTCTCCTTTAAAAAATTAAGGCCAAATTTTCATATCAAACAATTCATATGATACGAATATCAGTTTGTTCATCACTACTTAAGTGTGGGTGGAAAAGTTTGGCAGTGCTTGTCACTATTGTTTACCTACAGGTTTACAAGGAAGTGTAGATAGTACCATCAAAAATATTAGTGTGCTTGTTTACTCCTGTCCTGTATACAAAAATTCATGGCTTTTTTATGTGACAAGATAGATAGCTACCTCCACTCTCCTGAGAGTAAGAAACAGCAATGGTTTATAGACACCATAGATGTTGTAGGTGCGTCTACCTGTCACCCTACTCTCCGGACCGGAAAACACAATGACACTACGGAGACAGGAACAGTCACAAGTACAGGTAACGTTTCCCGATAATTCAATCGCAAACACATTTTGATCCACATCTACCTTCATTAATAAATTTACCTTGGCTGCCATGATATTTGGTATTTTAAATATTCCATGTCTTTGTCAAAATCCCCTAAAACTGCTGTGAATTGTGCATTTTTTGTGAATTCTCTTTTATATAATTAGTATGACAATCGCAAAAAGCATATATACATGATACATAGGTATATGAAGGAACGATTGCTGTTACTTATTTTTTGTATAAAACCCTAGTGTCACGTTGTTTGTGGTCGTACTACGAAACGGATTGGTCTTTTTTTCTAAGCTCTGTTTAATCAAAATCGATCAAATATCAAAATTATTAATATACACTAAAATTGTTTTCCTCGATTTTTCTGAGATTCCATTACCAGATCCAGACTTAGCGACAACGGGACCACCTCGGAAGTACGTTCTATCAAGTACAAGAAATCAAAATCATATAGAAGTGGAAGAGTGAAAATATAATCACCTTTTTTTCAAAATCGGCTTAAAAATCTGATTGTTTTAAGTTGTGAACAACGTGTTAGTTTAAGATAATTTTGATTATGTCATAGATATAACATTCAAATTTTTATCGGCAAATCGACAAGGGGGAACCGGTTCCACAGCTTTATTTATGTAGATGATGATTTCGCGGCACGCTAAGAAGCTACCCATCAATAAATAAATTATTTAACTTGTTTACATTTATGTAGATTAGAATTTAAATTATGTATTTAAGATTAGATACAGG
Organism: Calephelis nemesis; assembly: GCA_002245505.1. NCBI lineage: Eukaryota > Metazoa > Arthropoda > Insecta > Lepidoptera > Riodinidae > Calephelis > Calephelis nemesis. The sequence goes on from NJDD01000360.1 coordinate 337,400, forward strand.
AATTCAAAAGTCTAAACATGACCTTCGGAGAAATTTTTTAACCTTTTACTTTCATTGACGCTGGATTTATTAGAAATGTCTGACACAAATGTCTTAAAAAGACTGTGGGTGAAAGAAGTGTGGGTGGGAGATATATTTGATATTTTCCATCGTCGGCGCTTGGTAAAACTTCCAAATATTCATATTTTTAATAATGAAACATTTGTACTGATTTACGTACAAGTGGATAGGGCTAGCCCTGATGATGCTGTCATAAGCGAAACCGGTAGGCTATTTATAAAATAATAAATTTTAAGTGATACGTAAAACAGTACAAGTGTTTCTTAATTTAAAAATATGAATGGGTGGGAGATGTTTAAGTCATAATGACTGAGTTTGTACTGGTGTATATACTGGTGCCGGTACCAGGAAGAACAATACTCGCCATGTATTAGACTAGCTGTTACCCGCGTCTTCGCCCGCGACAACTGAGTTGTAAGCTATCCTATCTTTCAAGTTAGGTCAAACTGCACACGATGTGTAAATTTTATTAAAACCGGCTAAGTAGTTTAGTAGTCCGAGACGAGAATCATAATTAAATTTTTGCATATCCAAACATACATATTTTCACGACTCTTGCGTGGTAGGTAGAGAGTAAGATAATGTATGACCCCTGTGATCTAGCGGTCCGGCGTCGGACTTGACTTCTTGAGGTCGCGGGTTCGATTCCCGGGTTGGGCGACAAAAAAAATAGATAATGTATATATTAAATTTTCTAATAAAAATAACGTTGCCCGGGATTGGATAAATGCCCGGTTGGCGATAGGCTTGCCACCTATCACATTGTGGGAATTAGTACTTCGGCTAGTCGGCTGGTTGTGGTTTTGCTTACTTCTTGAGAAATATGGGTGTGAAGATACTTTACGTATTAGGCAAATAAATGATTGATCGATTGTTCTGCTCCGTATTAAATAGTAAAGTATCTTCACGCCTATATCACCGAAGTGGTAGGCAGAGACACAACCAGGACATCCACGACTAACCGAAGACACTTTTTTTTATAGAAGAGGAGGCAAACGAGCAGGTGGGTCACCTGATGGAAAGTGATTACCTCCGCCCACTAACATCCGCAACACCAGGAGTATCACAGATGTGTTGCCGACCTTTAAGATAAATTCATAAGAGCGTACTCATTCGAGTACGCTCTTTTCTTGAAGGTCCCTAAGTCATAATTGTTTGGGAATACCGCCCTCGGTAACTGATTCCACAAAGGTGTTATACGGGGTAAAAATTGTCTTCGGAATCGCACAGTTGTAGATCGCCACGCATCGAGGTGATGGGCATGATACCTTAAACTCTGACGCGATGTCCGAAGGTGGAAATCAAACAACTCCTCAGAGCATTCCCCATGATAGATGCGGTA
>NJDD01000360.1:338936-354859 GCA_002245505.1 Calephelis nemesis
GAAATTTCAGACAAAAGATTGTCAATTTTATACACAAGTTGATTCCGGCTCTCGATGACATGTTCCCGCGATATATTATTTCGGCCAAAGTATAAGGCTTCCCCAGTAGTGTCGTCCGCATAGCAATGAGTGTCACTAATTTGCAACATGTCATTGATATGCAGAAGAAACAACGTAGGAGAAATCACACAGCCTTGGGGAACACCAGCATTGACAGGTTTGGACTCCGAGCACTCACCGTCGACAACGACCTTGATGCTACGCCCCGTCAAAAACTAGTGATCCAAGTACATAATTTCTCAGGAAGACCGTAAGATGGAAGCTTCGATAGAAGCACCTTGTGCCACACCCGATCGAAGGCTTTCGCTATGTCCAAACTGACAGCCAATGCTTCTCCCTTGCTTTCGACTGCTTGCGCCCATCGGTGTGTTAAGTAAACCAAAAGATCACCAGCTGAACGACCACGACGGAAACCCCCACACTAAGCCCCACAATGTGATAGGTGGCAAGCCTATCGTTATATTGTTATATATGTTAAATAGTAGAGCAACTAAAAGATTTTTACACGTGTTCTAAGAACTTAGCTACGGATAGCAACGCACTAGTGATATATATGCTTTCTATAAGCGATGATTGCTTTTTTGCCATAAAAAAGCCGCCTACATGTAAAATAGCATTTTTATATATAATTTCAATGCTATCTTATAACATAAAAGTAGTTAGAAAATTCAAAATTGTTATCATTTTGTTTAAATAATATTAAGATTAGATTGTGGTATATGAATAAAACAGCCACTTATACACTTTCACGCTCCCTCACTCCTCAACCACTCTCATCCAATCCCGGGCAACGTTTTTTTTTTTAAATTAGAAAATGGAAAAACCACGTTTTCTTTTGTTGCCTGACCCGGGATCGAACCCGGGACCTCATGAAGCCAAGTCCAACCCTTGGACCGCTAGACCACAGAGGCGACAGCAATCAGCAATAAGATGTTTTTAAATGACTTCAAAAAGAAAGAGATTCTCAAATCGACTAAATGTTTCTTTTGAATGTCAGTTATGCGAATATTTTCCAAGTAGCTAACCGATTTTTCGATTTTTTCTGAGATTTTTTAACTTTTTTTTAGATCCAAAAAGTGGTTTTGGACTTATGCTTAATAATGCATATTTTTTTTTGTTTTTGAGGACATACTTTTTTAATGACATTGGCAGGCAAACAAGGAGACGGTTTTCGTGATGGTAAGAAATTCAAGCCGCCTAGAGATACCAAAGGTGAAAATAGTGCGTTGCCAACCTTAAACAGGGATGTTATGCCTCGAGTAAAAGTAAGTTTACCGGCTATCTTACCTTCCGAACCGGAACACGTCAACGGCAAATGCTGACATTATGGCGGCAGGAATAGGTAAGGCGGTGGTACCAATCCGGGCGAGTCCCTGCGAGACTCGAGACCTAGTAAAATGATGAAGTTTAAAAGTTATGTGTTAATTTCGGAATTACTAGCTATATTTCTAAAAAATCTAATCCGACCTGGTAGGTACGAAATAAATAATTGAAGTCGATTTTTATAGTTTTGCTGTACCTAAACTATTGTGTATATGGTATTATTAAAATATTGCTTCAAGTGTTCACGATAATTCCTCTGTCAATACGCGTACTATTTCTCACTGTGGAAGCGTTAAAATATAGTAATTAGTACTACGGCCCAATAACTGCCTGTTATGAACTTTTTGTTGATTTAATTGACGCGATTTAAAGAAATTTGTTACAATGTAATTAAAATTACGTAATGTTGATTATTTTGTCACGCTCGAATAATGTTGAGACATTACCGAAATGTTGTTTGTTAATACATTATTTGTACCTTGTTTTTTATATATTCATACATAATTGTTGCTCTTTCACAGCTAAACCACTTAGCCGATTTTTATGAAATATTGTATGCATATAGCTATAGTTACGAATTTAAATCTAAGCTATTTAATTTTTAAAAATCTACTCCAAAAGGACAATACATATACATCCAATAATAAACAATAGGGGATGAAAGTTTGTGTTAAAATCGTAAGTATTCTACGTTGACGAATTCGCGGGCAAAAAGCTGGTTTACTACATTTTGATCAAGCATAAAAAAATTTTTTGTTGATACAAAAAGTGATTTGACTTAACTGATTTCAATGAAAAATGCCCAATTTTACTATATTTCGTTTCTAACGTTAATAAAAGTTTAATAATAAAATGGATAGGTATGCCATAGATAACCCCGTGTTGTCTGGGATCCTTTGCAGAATAGTCCGCATGCCTTCCTGCGAAGCAACTCGTAAAAGGTGAGCATAGGCTTACCATCACTAACACCGTGACATCTGACAAGGTGGAAAAGTTTCGCAGCGACTCGCCCGGATTGGTATCACCGCCTTATCCATTCCTGCTGCCGTAAGTCAGTGCCTAGTAATAAGATAGCCGGTAATCTTACTTTAGCTCAACGCCTAACATCTCGACCTCAGGTTGGCAACGCACACATTACCACCTTGGGTGGCTCTAGGCGGCTTGAATTTTTCGCCATCAGGAAATTAGTCTACTTATTTACTTTCCGATATTATAAAAAAAAGAAATCATCACATAAATGTGATCCCTGTCAGGAATAAACATTGAGACTCGTAGATGGTTGGTGTAGGCGAATCTTTCGTACAACGATGTAGAAATAGCAGAAAGTATAGTCTTTCAATTAGTGAACACCATTTTTAACGCCTCACTGGTCGAAATGTTAGCGGATAAGTTTAATACTCGTAGTGCAAATTATTAAGGGTAATCTGTCCTCATCCTGAGCCGAACTTTTATATACCTATTCCTCTATATTTAAATTTAAATTAAGTTTAGAGTTTTAATTATCTATATATTAATACGTAAAGCCAAAACTTTGGACTCCTTATTACGAAAATTGCGCTAACGGAGGAGCTTATTTATGTGTATAAGAAGTGCAGAACGCTACTATTTTTTAATAATAATGTTTATAAAGTACAATAAAATAGTAAATAAAACATTACCCACACTGCCATGCATTTGACACACACAAACAAATATATTAATGATAACGATAAAAGATCACAGATTGCGCACTAAAAAGTTTGGGAACAAAGTAGTTGGTCTTGAGAAATGAAGATGGCATTCTTATCAACAAGATATTAAAAATTATTGTGGTCGAATTCCGACCAACGGGCGACCACTTGTCTTTCTAATATTATAAATGCAAAAGTTTGTGGGTAGGTGTGTATGTATGAATGTTTGTTACTCGTTCACGCTAGAATGGCTGAACGAATTTGTCTGAAATTTAGATCACAGATAGATTGTGACCTGGATAAATATATAGGGTACCTTTAAGTCTGATCGCACAACGGGTTCCTGTGAAAACGCAGGCGACGTCGCAAGCAAAATCTAGTTTCGTTGTAAATATTATTTCCAGTAAAAAATGACAAGTTTTTTAAAAAAGTCTAACCTGATGCCTCATAATATTCTTTGACACTTTACTGCAGTATTAGTGTGCCTTTAGTAATATCCAACTAAAAGAACTTGCCTTTTGCGTAATCTATATTATGAATGTAAATAAGTATTTGTACGTTGATTGTTTGACATTAATTAATTAGATATGCCTCAATGATTGGATTGTATTAATTAAAAATCATAACTGGTTTCAATTTCATTAAAAACAAAAAAGTAAACAACTGTTAAGTATTTCTCAAAAATTACTTTTCCGATTTTAATCAAATGTGTATGAGATTATTTCTGGATAATAATCTAACTTTCGAAAAAGATTCATCAATATCTATTCATTATGGGCTAAAAATCGTTTAAGAAATACAAAAAACATACCCACAAATTGAAAACCTCCTCTTTTTTCAGGTCGGTTAGTAATATTAAAACACTCAATAACACGAACAATAAATATGGCTACCATAACAGATTACTTCACAGCTAGTATCTGTTAAATATTCAAATTATTCAAATAAAATTTAATACCATAATCAAAGTTATTGTTATATTCGGGGAAAATGAGACCTCCCTTGAAGAGCGCGCATATCGTTAATAAGCAATACCGTCTTTACTATAAGGGCACACGGGGCCAGTGCCCAGGGCCCTTATACTCAGAGGGCCCAGAAGGATCGACCATTCCACTCACATGTAAACTAAAACATAAAACATTTTGGTTTTGTGCATTACATTTTTCTCGCTGTCCTAATTCAGGTGCATTAAATTTCGCAGCTGAAGAACGACTAAGTAATTTGTCAATGATTACAGGCATTGTAAGTGATATTCCTCATTAAATGGAGAAGATTTTGCTTTACAGAAATCCCGAAAGAAACTATTATCACAATCATAAAGAAGCAGCACAATACTAATATTATTAATGACGTACTGTAATTAAATAATGTAATAAATTTTAAAGTTCAATTTATTTGTATTTCAAAAGGGAGCCAAGTTTCTGTGTGCCCAGGGGCCCCAACTTAATCTAAGACGGCCTTGTTAGTAAGTACATAAAAGTGTAAAGCTTTCACTATAACGTTAGGGTTATCTATAGAAGGTTATTTAAATATTCACTAGTTAATTAAATAAACAATTAAGCTAACATAAAAGTTTTTACACGGTTTGTAGTTTCGTAATTAAGTGCGTAAAATGTACTAATTTGTTTAAATTGATTAACTTTAAAACGGTGTTCAGAACAATTAGTACTAACTAAAACACCGACCACACAGCGATTATACAAATCCTATTAATATTATACTCGTAAATGCGAAAGTTTGTATGTTTTTTGTTACTTCTTCACGCAAAATCTGCGTAACCGATTTTCATGAAATTAGGCACACATATATAGAGGTAAATGCGATTAACATATAGGATAGTTTTTATCCCGAAACAATGTTTGTGTGCGACCACGCAGGCAACGCCGCTGGCAACAGCTGTTTAATACAGGAGATGCCACAGTCTATAGATTACTCTCCATGTCTATGTTACTCCCTTCTGCCATTGTGGCCATATGCTATTTCGCTTGACACGTTTGTCAGTTTTAGTTCAGTTTTGAAAAAGTTTGAAATACGTGCGTATTTCATATGTGTTTATATAAATAAATACATGATTTTTTATGTATATATCTTCACACCAAGGCCCTTGCTCGGTAAGCAGAGGGTGTCGAGTACCAAACATTGGAACTCTTACAGTCCTTAATAACCTCCTCTATATTTATTATTCATTGAGACAAGCACGCCGGTTCCAAAGACTCTCGAAACACAAAAGTAAAGAAAGTTGAATATAAAAGTAGTAGTTCAAACAGTTTTATTAGTATGTAATGACGCTGGAAATGTTGTGAATATTATACTTACTTACAGACGAATTTTTCTTTTAATACATTTCCTCCTTTCGCTGAACTCCTAATGAAATCCAATCCAGTAGGGTTAAAACCTTTAATAACATTATGATTAATATATCAAAAACTTTGCCCTGTACTGGTGTTGACTTCATGAGGTCCCAGCTGTTTTTCTTAATTTTCTAGTAAAACAACATTGCCTATTGGTTATGTGGCCGGTTGGGATAGGTTAGTGGATGTGCTAATTATACACCTACCTACTATTTAGCGAATACGGGCGTGAAGATTTTTTCAGTAGTTAATACATCTATTTTCCAAGATTTGGTTATGATCTAGATATATTTTATAACTGTTTTATGTGTGATATTTGTAAAACGGTAAGGCATTTTTTGTTATTCAGTCGTTAAAATATACTTGAAGCCTCTTGGATTCGACAAAAAATTGGCAACACATTAGTCATTCAAAAAAAGTGATTCTCACATTTCATTTACCCATTATGTGACCAGTTATAATAACACTCAAGTATCACAAGAAGGTAAACAAAGAGGTCTAAGTCATTGCCTTGTCTAGCATGATGTTTTTATATGTCAAATTGCTTAACTTTCGCCTAAAACCAATCATTAATAATAAATTTTTTAGGAGTATTTTTGACGCATAATCTATAACATGAAAATGAAGCACCAAATGTGTAGGTAAGCGAACAACTTTCGAACGCCTGAACAGATTTGGATAATTCTTTTTTTGTTACGTAATTTATTGTCAGAAGAAATTTATTATGAAGAGAAAAACCGGGAAAAACAATATCTACTTTATTTTTCTCCATAGAAACGGTGGAACGAAGTTCACTGCGACAGCTAGTTATTTATAAATATTGTATACATGTTAACATTTTTTTTTAATTCAAATCAGCTTTATATTTGATGAAGTTTTATTTTTTTTTCGTAAAGAAATATCACTATTTATGTTGATATTTTTACAAATCAAGTTTTTATTAAATGGGATTAAATAAAATAGAAAATTTTGAGTTTAGTACGTTTAGTGCAGTTAGGTTTTAAAGCCTTTATAATCATAAAATAATATATAGTTTCACTATTTAAATTATGCTTCGGCTTACACTTTTACTCTTTTTACACTTTATACTTATATGTTTAAATTAGCTGATCTAATCTAAATTTAAGCGAAATTATTATGTAACTCTACTCTTAAAATTACATTTAGATTTCCGAAACTTGTCGAATATAGCCGAAGTGCATAATTTAAATAGTACTACTATATGTATATGTACACTTTCTCGTTCTGTAAGAAGAGAAAACCTATAGGATGGTACTGAACGAACCGTTAAAAGTAACAATACTCTTCACCTGCAGTTAATCATCAATTTTACGATATTTTCACAACAATTACCAAACTTGCGTTGTATTGAGAGAAATCTCGTAACCCATGAGTAACAGTTATTTCGTAATAGTCTGATCTGCTGATTCAGTGGCCAAAGCTGGAATTTGGTAAAGCATTTCTCAAATGACCAGAAGGTTTTGCAATTGAACTAGTTTAGTATTGTTAATTTACAACCCTAAGACTCTATTACATTGGTTCTAATGGGTTCTAGACTATAATTGGTAAACTATAAACTATTTTATAAATAGTTTATGTCCTTGTTTAATTTCCATAAAAAACGGTTGCAAAATAGCTATGAAACGGCCACTCTTCTTAAGGGGCCATATACGCTAAAATACGTCAGCAGTTTACTGTTTTTTTCATACAAAGCAATCATGGATCTTGCTGACAAAAATACACAAGATTAACATGAATATGCTTTACAAGACTAGTTTTTCCAAAACACGATTCATTTCACTTAGCTCGATAGAAAAAAATCAAAAAATTAACCCTTTTTTGAATGCAAAACGCAAATGCCTACTTCAAGTATGAAAATATCGACACTAGATTTAACGTAAACATAGATAAGTAATATACCTAAAAGATAAGTGTTTCATTTCAGGTCAGGATGTTAGGCCTCGAGCAAAAGTAAGTTTACCGGCTACCTTATCCTCCGAACCGGAACACGTCATGACGTTATGGCGGCTGGAATAGGTAAGGCGGTGGTACCAATCAGGGCGAGTCGCTGCGAAACTCTACCATCTAGAGGTGCGGGAGGTGCACAGTTAATTCGTACGGGTTGTAGTTTAAGATCCGTCCATACTATAGTGTAGGCGTTGTATATGTCCTTTATATATTTATGGCCTTTGTCTCTTACCATCAGGCGGCTTCATAAAATGTACGCTGACATATCTGCACCCAAACCAGCTTAAATCACATATCGTTCGATGAACATAATACGTGAATGATGTCATCGGTATTTTTGTGAAAATAGTTACAACTAGCACGTTCAAATCAGCTGTCAAGTTTCGTAAATTTATATCTTGATAAACATATTAAAATAACATATTACACATAATAGCAAGACTGATCTATATTAATATTATAAAGAGGAAAGACTTCATTGTTTGTTTGTGTTTGCATTGAGTAGGTTTCGAAACTGCTGAATCAATTTAAGTTATATTAACCATTAGAATCGTACCTTATAATACAACACGGGTTATATTTATTATTAAAAAATAACCTATGCGAAGTTGTTTTATGGTATGCTTATGTTTGGAGATTGAGGTTTCAATCTCCCACTGCAATTTGTAATGTGATTTGTCGTACCTTTTATTTAAGTTAAAATCAGATTGTAATTTGTATTTTTAATCTAGTTTATATTGTAAATATTATTATTGAAAAAAGACAAGCCCGCTGAGTTTCTTTCAGTTGCAATGAGAAGAAGGCCGCGATTCCAATCCGGTGGTAGTTTATAAAAATGTTGATGCGCACAAATACCACTTGCATGGTTTAAGTGAATAAAGATTATTCTGATTGTGGTTCTGGTACAAAACATCGAACAAGCTTTATTTCCTAATACCATAGCTGTTCGTGGCGCATTGCCGCTAATTACTAGTCGATATAGACAATATATGAATATTATTAAAAAAACACCCATATAAAAATTGTTATTGTCGCAAGACGGCGAACAAGCAGGTAACTTTTCAAATGCCATATTATTGGTGCATCGCTAAGTAGTAATTGAAACAAGAAAAAAAATAAGAAAAGCCCTGTTTGCCCTGATACACGGACTACGACAACCGCGAGCACTGACACTGTATCAGCAAGATTAAAGTTATGATTGACTGTACAAGAGAACTTATCTTATATACCTTTTAATTAGAAAGACAAGATAACGATGGGGTCGTCCTTCCCGGTTCCAGTGCTAGGCTCATATAGTATGCATATTACGACTACTTCTTTTGTTGTTTTAATATACAGTAAGTAGCTAGTAGTAATTTGTAGTAACTGATTTGTCTAATAACAAAGGTCTTGACAAAGTCTCTCAGAGAATCATGACTACACGAAGAAAGTGCCCACTCCCACGCGAATTTATTTGCGAACCTGTGATACGTGTACCTTACATCACATAAGTACATACATACATACATATCTTCACGCCAAGTCCCTTACGGGGTAGGCAGAGAGTATGGAGTGCCAGACAGCACGAAACATGCAATGACGGTTATTGACGCTATGGTTCGAATAATGGGTATGGTGTTACTAATCCTGGCAAGTTGCTGCACAGCATTCTACCATATAGCAAACCATCCATATAATATACACACACAGCGAACTGATAATAACAAAACAGGCAATTGTTATTAAGAAACCTCTTTACTCTACGAAGAAAGTGATTTAATAATACATAACAGAATTCTTTCTTCTTCTTTTTATAGATTAATTTTCCCGTTTCTGGGGCCGGCTAAGACCTTTAGGCCATGATGCCACGTCTTCTGTATTAATTAATTTTAATACAGTCATTAGTTACATGTCTTCCGTATCAATTAATTCTTATATAGTCATTGGTCACTATTTACAAAATCACGTCAGGGTCTTGAGTAAAGCTGTTTAAAAATTACACAAGCACACTTTAGGAGATTTGGCGGCAGCGAGGAAATCCACGATACACCTATTTCTTCATGATTATTTCATTTGTGCACTTTCACTGAAAAAAACCAAACTAAGTCCCACCTAAATTCAATAACGGTGAAAAAATTACGACCATCTTCCTTCACGGTGGCGCCAAAAACTCTTTTTCTTCTTCTTTTTTTCTTTAGGTTGTGGCATTGACGTTAGTATTTTGCCATTAGTCAAGTGGAAATTTGCCGAAATCGGTATTCAATTATATTTAGACACAAGTCGTCAATAACTCACGTCAGGGCCTTAATATCTCACTAGTGCACTTGAACTGAACAAAATTGAATTAATTCCTAAATAAATTAACGAATTATACTCATAATTTACAAGAAATTTAATAATTAAGTACGAAAAAATTACGACCATCTTCTTTCGCGATGGCGCCAAAACTCCTGTTGATATTTGTATTTTCTTATAGCACCCGCTAGTGTGGGGACATAGATCTAGTGATGGACGCAATGCATAGCCGAATATTAGCTATTTAATTAACACTCACTCTCACAACATTTAAAAAAAAGCTTAAGAACTTACTTATTTTTTTTAAGTTTTTGTTTATTTCGCAATGTTTGTCCGGATGGTTTACGCAAGTTGAATGTGATCAACATGACCATTACCGATTGAGTTGAAATTTGGCATGAATGTGTAAATCGGATGACATTGCACAATTTTTATGACATGGCTGATCTGATTCACGGTGATGATGATGATGACGGTTATCGTATCATATTATTATATCATACATTGAAATTGAAATTGAAAAAAGCTTTTATTACGTAGATCTATACAAATATTCTTGTAACGTGTCTATATAATTCTAGAAACTACCACCGGAACGGAACGCTGCCACTCACTAAGAAGATCCTACGAAAAAAACTCAGCGGGCTTGTCTTTTTTCTGATAAATCTAATTTACAAAAGTTTATTACATTTACAAATAATTTGTAGAGATTGGTATGAGGAGCAATTAATCCCAAGCATTTCTATTTTCTGAATATTCTGAAATCTTATAATAACCTTTACCATACAACTTAATCTTAATACATTTTTTTAAATTTATTTAATGGTAAGTCTTTAATATGCTCGGGAAGTTTATTGTAAAAACGTATACATTGGCCCATGAAAGAATAACTGATTCTGTGGAGACGAGACTTCACAGGCTATAGACTTTAGAGACTATATAGGCTTAATGGATACGTTTTCAATTGCATTTTTCCAGACTGTTAATGAAAATAGCCTTTATAAATAATAGTTTGTATAATTTTGACATTTATTTAATTTATTTTATAATTTATAATACTATATTGCGGGTATATAATATAATACCCGCAACTTCGTTCGCGACTATCTGTCGTAAACGCTAGCCTGATTTAAATAGGTAAATCGACATAAATCGTACTATACAAATTAACTGAAACATTTTAATAATTTTAAGGTTGGAATTTATGACAAAGTCCAAAACCAGCTTAAGATGATCTGTACATTCAGGTGGTTTGTCTATACCAGTCTACTCCAGTTCTAAATATTTTTGTTACTTTTTAATATTTGTTGCTGTGTGTGTAATTTGGTATGTCTGCGATTTCTAAATTACAAAACTTATGACGTAGAAAAATACAGGACTATGTAAAGCACTTATTACGAAACAAAAATAATAAATAAAATCCGATTACACGTTAATCAAATGTAGGCCAATTTAATTTTTGACTTTTACACCTCTCCCACGGGAACTTCCTTAGTGACAGGAATAAAAAGTATACTATAACCTTCCTCTGAATACAGTTTACCTACCTTCCAAAAATAGTTCCGATCGTTTCAGTTGATGTGGTGTAAAACGCGGTCGGGAAACATACAGACAAAAGAAAATTGTGTGTGTACTTATGTACACGCGTTAGAAGTTATACTTCTTCGGCTTAATAAGATCAAAATCTTTTTTAAAAATTTTATCTTGTGCCTTATTTTACATTTGTAGACAAAATGACACTAACCATAGAAATAAAGAAATATTGTGAATACAGTTGTCAGTTCTCACGCAAACATACGTAGATGTCCTTACTTTACTTTGTTGTTACCTTTTTTTGAAAAACTAAAATGTTATCTATAATGTGAATGTAATTATATAATATAAATATATAATAATAAAATAATATATATTTCTTATAAAACAATACAGTTGCTAGGAAACAGTCAAGAGTAAAATATAATAAGTGCGCGCGCATCATGTCGGTTTTTCGTGACGGTGTGCGCGCGCATCGTAAAAATTTACCCTCATCATTTTTTCCTATCGCGCCAAAAGAAGTATAACTTCAAAAATTAAATGTTTCAACAAACTTCAAAAATTAGATGTAGGCAGCACAGCCTTTTTTTATCGCCTGGTCATATTTTTAAGCAATATCCCAATTATAGATAATTCACTCTTCTTATAATTAAAAATATAGATAACAAGATAAAATAAGCATGCAAGAAGCATTCTCGCCAAAACATCAATATTAATTTAAGTTGTCAAATTGAAGCTAAAATGGTTAGCCTCTTTCGTAAATTTCATGAGTTTTTAAAAAAAAGCAAAACCAGCGTCGTTGGGTGAAAATAAACATCATTGTATCAAAGATAAAGTTTTTTCTTTCTTCGGAAATTTGTACAAAAAATAAAGTTATTTGTACAAAAACAAGTTTTATCAGAAATATCGTCACTCCCGTATCCCTGAAGATTTATGCAGTGACACTCTCAACTAGCCGGAGACAATAATTCCTACAATGTGATAAGTAAGTGACAAGGCTCACACTCAGACTTATATCCAGTCCCGGGCAACTTCATTTTATTATAATATGACTCCCCGGATTGGTACCACCGCCTTACCTATTCCTGCCGCCATATCGTCACTACGTTTTCCAGTTCAGAGGGTAACGTAGCCAGTGAACTAACTTTTGCTCTAAGCCTAACATCTAGGCCTCAGATTGGCAAATCACCATTACCACCTTTGGTGTCTCTAGGCGGCGTGAATTTCTTACCATCAGGAAATCCGTCTGCTTGTTTGCCTTTCTAATATCATAAAAAAGTTAAACGGTTTTAACTTTGAAGGAACAAATATAATTTTATGCATATAACTTACCGTCCCTAGCTTGATTCTTGGTAAAGTAAAGGCGGCAAAGGCCAAGTTAGTATGCCAGAATTAATATGCGTACTACGTTGGCGCATCCTGAATTCGTGAACTGACTATCAACTGCACCAACTGCTGGCAACTAGGTGCAAGCTATGAAGGGCTTCATTTTAGAAATGGTACAGTCGCTCACAAATGTTTGAAGTAAAAATCCACTTCATCGATTTCGATAAAATGTTTATTTCAGCTAGAATCGTCATTATCAGTGAGTGCTATATTTTTTCAAAAAGTTAAAAAACTGAATACTTAATCAGATACATAATTTGAAATCGCACGGTGGGGTATAGACACCGCAGATGTTTAAGGTGCGTTTTTGCCCTGATGGTGTTAGGGCCTATTGTCGAAATCTACACTACTCTTCAGACAGGATCATGACAATGTTGTTTTGGTAGCAGGAATAGACAAGGCGATGGGTCCTACCTGGGCAAGCTGATGCACAGTACTCTACCACCAGTGCACTTAGTGGTAATAACCCATTGCACCTATGCTGATGCAAGTAATCTATTCTACAAGGAGATACTGGACCAACTCGAGGGTCTTTAATTTCGCATTTGACGTTGTGCTTAAATCAGCTGTTGTTGTTAATTTTTTTACATGACAGCATTTGCAGCATTTTATTTTTTGGAGTCAAGATTGCTGTATACTTCATATAATTTGACGACTGCTTTTTACGCGACTGTCGATTAAAGGAGTCCCATGTTTGCAACAGATTTGAATGTATGAGACACTGGGTAATTTGTTAAAAAATTAAAACAGACATTTAATTTTACTGTTTAAATTATTAATAAATCCCCGTGTTGGTCCGCGATCCTATGCAGAGTAGGCAGCTCGTAAAAGGCGAGCATAGGCTTACCGTCACTAACAACATGGCATCTACAAGATGGTAGAGTTTCGCAGTAACTCGCTCGGATCGCCCGCCTTATCTATTCCTGCCGCCATAATGTCAGTATAAACGTGCTTCGACTTGGAGTTAATTTGACCACATTTCACGTATTCGTAACAAGTTATCATTAGTAGCGGTCGCCCGTTGGTCGAAGTTCAACCATAATAAATTGTAATATCTTGTTGATAAGAGCGCCATCTTGAATTTCTCAAAACAAAAAACTTTGTTTCCAAACTTTTAGTGCGCCATCTGAGATCTTTTATCGTTATCATCAATATATTTGTTTATGTGTCTCAAATGCATTATTGACCGCCTCGTTGGTCGAGTGGCTAACGTACACTCCTAACTACATCGACACAAACTCAAAGCTCGGATTCGATTTCGGACGGAGGCAGGTATTTGTGTGATGAACATTTAGATGTCTGCATTTCCCAGTCTGGGTGTTTATTAAATATATTCTGGTATCTATTTAAGTATTTCTATGTATTAGAATCGTTGACTAACAAACAAGCATGTAATTTGCTTACTTTAAGGTTATATTCAATTCGTGTGACTTGTCCTGGAATGTACTTTATAAGCATTATTATTGAAAAATATTAGCGTTTTGCACTTCTCCTACACACAAACTATAAGTGTGCCAAATTTAATATTCCTGGGTCCGCGCAATTTTCGTAAAAAGGGGTCCAAGGTTTTGGCATCACGTATTGATATACAGATTTTATAGGAAAAAACTCTCATACGGGAATTAAACGGGACTTGGTCTCTTACTGACAACGACAAATCAGCCGCAAGTGATTTGATATATTAAGATTGAGAACATTATAACCGTGCGAACTGGGTATTCGGATGTGGATATTACAGAATAAGTAACATAAGTCTGTATGTAGGTGAACACGCCGCTTGTCGGTCATATTTTATATAAAATGCATTCAATTATGTCAATAGTATACCTGTTCCTAATATGATAGTATCTTTACGCGCATATCTCTGAAGGGATAGGCAGAGGCACAACCAGGGCAACCACGACTAGCCGTAGACACACAATGTGATAGGTGACACGCTTATCGGCAACCGGGCACATATCCAATCCCGGGCACGTCATATTTAATAGAAAATTGAAAATACCCTTTTTTTATTTTTGCCGGTATTGGCAACAAGCTAATCAGAGTAATGATTAAAAATTCATTCAATCGAATTTTAAAAAGCCTACTAAAATATTAACTACTAAACTAACTACTACTAACTACTAAAATATTTAAACTAAAGTATTAAAAAGCCACATATTTTCCAAATACGAATGAAAGTTCCAATTATAGATGTATTCAGACAAGATCACAATTGGTAGTACTTCCAAGCATAATTGCAAATCTGCATGAAATTCTTTTATGTCATAATGATTTAAAAAGTATCTTCACGCCCATATCCCCGAAGAGGTAGGCAGAGGCACAACCAGGGCACCTACGACTAGCCGAAGACACTAAGTCCCAAAATGTGATAGGTGGCAAGTCTATCGCCAACCGGGCACATTTCCAATCCTAACCAACATTTTTTTTATTAGAAAATTGGAAAAATCCAATTTTCTTTTTGTTGGCGGACCCGGGATTCAAACCCGGGACCTCAAGCAGTCAAGTCCAACACCCGGACCGCTAGACCACAGAGGCGAGAATTTAAATTGTAATAATAATAATTTTATTTGCACTTTTTATTTACACTTATTAATTATTAGATATTGTATAAATTTATAACAAAAATAAAACACATCAAAACCAAAAAAAGTATGTTCGTCACATATTTTGGAATAGATTAGCTGTATAATCAGGACACCCATCGTCGATAATTCGTCGGATTTCCTATATAAGACTGCTCCACAGACACAGAGGCACATATCTAATCACAGGCGATGTAGTTTTTATTAGAAAAATTAAAATCAATATTTTGAATTGCCCGACCCGGAAATCGATCAACAAAAATTTTGTTTAGTAAACTACATACAATCAAAACTAATACCAGACTAATAGATCAGATACAATCAAAAACATATACCTAATTTTTATCGGCAACGATTATACTATCAGTTGCATCACTAAGGATATTTAGGTTGGAATTATAAATGCGCTCTTAGGATGTTACGAGGTCTGCAGCGGCTTATGCAAGCTACCGAAGGTTAATATCCTTACGTTTGTATAATTTTAAGTAGATTTGTCGAGGAAACTGATATAATTTGCTTAGAAACATTGGCTTGCGAATGTAAATAAGTTATACGGTAATAAATCAACTTTCATAAACAAATTATTACTAAGAATAATAATATGTAAGCGTAGATAAACTGCAAAAACAAAACTCCCCGTGTTGGTTAGGGCTCCTTTGCAGATTAGACCATATGCCTTCCTTGCCAGACAGCTCGTAAAAGGCAAGCATAGGTTTACCATCACTAACACCGTGACATCTGACTAGGTGGTAGAGTTTTGCAGCGACTCGCCC